>OZ034973.1:38172116-38239616 GCA_964030785.1 Siderastrea siderea | reverse complement strand
GTCGTGTGAAAAGATGGCTACATCAAAGAGCATGAATCGAGTGTCTTTACTTTCGCTGATCCATTATTTTGGTGTATTATTTTCAGTTTTACGTAGCTTTATGGTCTGTTAAACCTTTATGTGTTATATAGAAAGAGAAATATCGATCTTCTGGTGAGCCATTTTGCTCTGAAGCGAAATTTAGTGACAAGAAAGTGTTGTCCCGGCTAGCGGGGCTGGCCCGGCAATCGCGATTACATGGTAAATTTTCAGCCCGGCTAGCCGAGATCCCGGCATCGCGATGCCGGGATCCCAGCTAGCCGGGATCCCAGCTAGCCGGGCTGAAATTTTTCCATGTAATAGCAAAGTTGATTTTTAATATGTTTCATTGACGTGCCGAGATCCCGGCAAACAGAGCCAGCCCGGCTAACCGGGCCAGCCCGCCTCATGTAATCGGCCTCTAAGGGGCCGATTACATGAGCCGGGCTGGCTCGGTTAGCAGGGCTGGTTCGGTCTACCGAGATGACGGCTCAGCCCGGTATTACATAAGGCGAGCCAACCCGCCTGCGGCTAAATTTAGAAGCTGTCGTGTGAAAAGATGGCTACATCAAAGAGCATGAATCGAGTGTCTTTACTTTCGCTGATCCATTATTTTGGTGTATTATTTTCAGTTTTACGTAGCTTTATGGTCTGTTAAACCTTTATGTGTTATATAGAAAGAGAAATATCGATCTTCTGGTGAGCCATTTTGCTCTGAAGCGAAATTAAGTGACGAGAAGGTGTTGGCCCGGCTAGCAGGGCTGGCCCGGCAATCACGATTACATGGTAAATTTTCAGCCCGGCTAGCCGAGATCCCGGCGTCGCGATGCCGGGATCCCAGCTAGCCGGGATCCCAGCTAGCCGGGCTTAGATTTTTCCATGTAATAGCAAAGTTGATTTTTAATATGTTTCATAGACGTGCCGAGATCCCGGCAAACCGAGCCATCCCGGCTAACCGGGCCAGCCCGCCTCATGTAATCGGCCCCTAAGAAAACCGCCTTTCACCAGTGAAGTTAATACTTTACTTATTGGTATTGGTTAATAATTAACTTAACTGAACAATTAGCTACGTTGCTTTTCGTGATATCTCAAAGTTGTAGGATTATTGTCACAATTCCTCAGACGCTATGCAGGAATCTTTAATAAAATTTAAGAAGTAATAAAGAATATTAACAATAGTTTGAAGCTACCCTGGGGGGGATATTCAAATGTTTCCACTTAGCTTTCAAGCAAAGACAACGGAGAAAAACACCAGAGATCGGTGTTCCTTTGTGAAAGCTTTTGAACCGCGGTTTTCACATACACCACGATCTTTATATTCACGCTGCTAACCAGCGAGATGCTCCCAGCCTAAGATGTTAATAATTAAATTGTTTTCCTTGCATTGTTGATGTGGGTTGGAAAGTGGCAAACGTACAGCCTGTTCACAGATCTTTATTTCCTCGAAAAATTGTTGAGTTTGTTGCGGAATATAATACACGGTGTAGCACACGCTTAATGGGGGGTGAGGTTTGGGGAAAGGCTGCGAACAGACTGGCACTCTTCGCGTTCAACAGAACGAACTCAGATATATTAAGTGGGTCATTTGAGATAAATCAAAAAACGAAGGGGGTGGTCTATCTCAGTAAGGACGCAACCTATCGATACGAAGTTAAGCAAAGAGATGAAACTTGTTACGCAGGCTCATTTTGATTAAGATTTGTCACAAAAGGGATCACGAGACTGATTAAAGTATCGAATTTCGATTTTATTCTTTAAGTGAGATGCAGGAGAACTTATGCAAACCTAACTTACAAAAATGACGTCTTAATAGTTTTTCTTGTATTAACTTCTACACGAATTAAACTGGAAGGCGTAAATAATAGAGTAATAAAATTTTGTTTTGCTGCGTGGCACTTAAGGTGATTCCCTTCAATTGCATTGTGCATCCTTTCTGCGCATCATTTTTTGCGTGATTAGCGCGCGCACGAGCGCGCGCACCTTCGGAACTTGATAGGTTTTTTATGAAAGCTGAGCAGCTCGGAGAAAAACAGGTCGTTTCCTCCTAAACGAGCTCGGGAACCCCATTTTTTAATACATAAATTTAAATGCCACACGGTCGAGTACAGTATATCGCGATTTCAAGAAAAGTTAAAAATCCTGCTTTGAGATATTTTTATTTAAATGCCAAGAAGAACACGTCTTTAGGTGCAGCAGGGTATATGTACGCAAGCAGTAAATTCTTAAATTTTTTGCATATCCTTAATTCATGTTCAACCAAAATAGAGTACAATGCAAGATAAATATCTGTTTTGTTGAACTGCTCCAATATTTCAATACAAGCAATCACTTTTTAAAGCAATTATAGTTCTCATTATTGATTACTAGGGTTTCTCAGGAAAACCTTGTGAATCGTATAGTTGTTATAAATGGCTATCCATGTTGTGCCAAAACAAGCTCGGTGACCCCTATTTTTTATTGCATTTTTGAAATGTTCTAAACATAATTACCAATTGTACCAAGTGTTAGAAAATTTTAAATATTCCTTCTATTTCGATGGAATCACCTTAACAGAATAGTCATAATAATCTGGACGTTTCGGGCTTAGTCCTTCTTCAATAGGAGTGAAGTTGAAGTTAATGTTCATTGGAGAGTGCGCCACGATGCCATATTTTAAAAAAGTTCGAAGATACGCGCGCGCGACGAACTCGTCGTAGGTGAGGCGGCGGCTGACTGGTACCCAGTTTAAAAATGAGGCGCATCTCCTGTCGCTTTCGTTGCCTGTTTCCGTCACAGAGCATGATGCCGCGGACTTGAGAGTCACGTAAAGGTGGCCATTTGTTTTGGAATGCTCCACGACAGAAAAGCCAGGCAAATTCTGCTCGATGCTGTGGCAGTAAAATGAAAGAAAAGCATTTTTAATAACAGGCGTCTCTCGTTTATTGTGACAACCTCAAAATCAATCGATCAGCTTTCTAAATTAAAAATCTATTGTAGAAAGAGCGACATTTTTTCCGTCTCTACATTGGCCAGTTTGGCAGCAAACTACTTTGCTTTAACAATTCGTTTACCTGCATTTAATGTAGTTCTGAATTCCAGTAGCTCCACATGTTCAAGTCTTACAAATAAGATGCCCTGAAAATGCGTTGTGTGGCTTTTCGAGTTATTTTTACCATGCCATCCACGGCCTCTGTGGTGGTAAAACAGTAGAACAGTGGTGCATCAACTCTACAAAAATATGAAACATTCCTATTTTTCTCAGTTCGCTTTAAGCCTTCCACTGAGTTGACATGAGTTGATCTGCCCTGTTTGTGAGAAGAATCCTTCCAGAGAATATAGTTTCAGGACCTCTCTTAAAACCAATCTATGTAATGAGAGCATCCTGGTTAAATATTATTATCATTATCATTATTATTATTATTATTATTATTATTATTATTAGTATCATCATCATCATCATCATCATCATCATTATTATTATTATTATTGTTGTTGTTGTTAAAGACACATGAGCAGTACATACAGTAATTCTTGTCAGTTCACCTTATTTAACCGTATGGCGAATTCCACAGAGGAGTGTCGTCCGTTTCACTTTGTTCATCCATTTACTTGTATGGTTGCCAGCATAACCGGCTCGAGCAAGAACGATCTTTGTTTCAGCAGGCTGACTAAACTTGAACATTTGCGCCGTAAATTCAAACTGAACAATAAATTCGTGACTACCAATGAAAGCGTGCAGGGTCAGGCAAGCTTGTTTCTATTGTATTGTGAATGCAATGGTGGACTATTGAATACATTGAAAAAGACGCAGAAGTCATTTTCGCAACTACCTCGATCGACCTCCACCTTTCTCAACCTTCCCCGACCTGTACCCGGACCAGTTTTGGTGAACCCTACATTACTAAAACTTATACCAATACTTGACGAAGAGTATTTTGATACGGGGACACAAATATCCCGATTTTAACTCCATATCTGTATGGCAAACTACAGTTTACTGAGAGTGTTAACCATTTACAAACAAAAAGAACCCGGACGTTTTGGTTGGGCTGTTAATGATAAGGCCATTCATATTGGTTTGCCCGACCGGAAATTTTTTTAAAATACATGGAACGTCATGAGAGGTAGTCCAAAATTCACTACCGGAATATCCAAACGGAAAACTGGGTTTCATTTACTTTTTTCTACCAGTTCCAGGTGATACGCCAACAGTCAAACTAGGTCCAGACTCTCTGTAAATTAGAGTGAATTGCACAAATGGTACATGTTAATCTCGAACGGAATTTCCCATTCCGGAGGTTTTGCTTACCATTTGCACAAACCGTAGACCAACCGGTCCTCCCCTGTAAATGGTAAAAAAAACTTGAATTTGCAAGTTGAGCTTTTTTTTTTAACTCGCTGCTTCCTTTTCTTTATTACATTTTAGAGCAAGAGTCATGGCAAGGAATGGATACCAAAAGATCACGAACGAAGCAGAGACGGAAAAAGTCAGCTTTGTGTCTTTACTTTTGTTTCAGTGGATGAACATTGTCTTCAAGACGGGCAGTGAACGCGCTCTTCATGAAAAAGATTTTTTACCTCTCGCAAAAGAGAACACTTCCGGCTTTTTGATCGATCTGCTTGTGACAAATTGGAACAAAGAAAAAGCAAAGAGCAAAGAAAATGGTAAAAAGCCAAAATTGTGGAAAAGCGTGGTAGGAATGCTCTCAGTTAAGGAAGTTATGGTTCTTATCTCAATGGGCGCCTTGTACACACTTTGCCGCATTCTTCAACCATTGCTTCTCGGATATTTCATTGTCTCTAATGTCAGCTGAGCCAAAGAACAGTTATCTTCTTTACGGATGTCCATTAGCTATGGGTATCAATGGATTGATTCGTGCCCTTGTTATGCATTAATTTGACTACAAATGTGAACTGTTGGGTATCAGAATTAGCAGTGCACTAAAAGGAGCTTGTTTACCTCAAGGTAGGCACAAACTCTACATATGCATCTCGTTAGCATCATCCATAAGCTTTTAAGCCTTGGTCAAAAGAACTCAACATATACATGGCTCAACACTGTTGAACGCGTTTGGCCACCTTGTTGAATGACAATGAGAGATGTTCACAAAGTCTGATCGCGAACAACACCAACTCAACCTTTCTTTCTTCTGATGTGTGAGAAGGCAAGCTGATTTCCTTTGCCCGACACGTGCAGCATTTTTAAACACATGTATGCATGTACAGCAAAAACAGTTTATATGCATTCAACGGCATTCAACATCATTCAACACAGTGGCCAAACGCATTTAACAAGTTGAATTCAACAATGTAGAACAGTGAACAAAGTTGAGTCGAGATGTTGGATTCTTTCGGCCTCCTCGCGCAACATCATGCAACAAAGTTGTATTCAGCAATGTCGAATGATGTTGAACCCGTACGACCGATCGAGCCGCTGGGAGATAAAACGCGCTCAATTACTGTAGTTAATTACTATAAGTAACAGTAATTACTGCAGTCAATTACTGTAGTCAATTACTACAATTACTCAATTACTATAAAACACTCTCACAACTGTATTCTCCTGTATGGCAGGAGAATACAGTAATGAATATAATAATAATAATGATTTGCTTCAAGAGATGCGTGTCACTACACTGTCACTAGGGACTTGGGATAAGTCTTTACTGCGGCCGGCCCCGTTCTCAGCGAGGTTCTCAGCCACTTTATGATAATAAACTAAAATTCACATTTCTCGATTTGCAGACGCTCCTTCTCAGCAAGAATTCATTGTTTGACTTTTCAACTGGCCGTGTGATCGACCTTGTATCAAACAATGTTCAACGATTGGAGGAGGACACTGTTAAGCTGTTTCTCGCAGGATGTTTCGCATTTCTTGACTAGTGATGGCAACATGTTTACTTGTCTATTTTATTGGCTGGCAGACTCTCATAGGAGTCATTTTCCTGTGTTTTCTTTTACCATATTTTGCCGGGTTGTCCTTTGCTACCGCAGCACTGCGCCTGCGCACAGCCGCGGCTTCCGGCCGTCGCATCTCTTTAATGAACCAGGTGGTCTCTGGGATACGAGCCATTAAAATGCATGCGTGGGAAGATGAATACCGAGAAAAGATAAAAATTACGCGAAGGTAGGAAAAACAGAAAGCAAATAGTCTGGGTGATATTAATGTTGATTTAGTAAAACTGCATATGTACCTGGCATTGCTATCCACGATATAGCGATTTTCATTGAAAAATGGGACCAAATTGATTTGAAAACGGCGAAATGTAATAAGCTTTATGCTGTCTCCTAATTTGCATGGCATTTAATCTCTTTACAGACAAGAAATCAATATCATCCATAAGAAGAGTGCTATTCTTTCAGTTTTTGCAACTTTGGAATTCAGTGCAACAGCCATGGCAACTATGGTATCTGTCATCACTCTTGTACTAACCGGCCACACCCTCACTCCTGTTAAAGTTTTCATGCTCCTCGCTTTTATTAATCAACTGAGAATCAGCGTTTGTACGTACTTGGCCAATGGATTGTTGGGAACATACGACGCTTATGCTTCTATCGGCAGATTGGAAGAATTTCTTCTTTCAAAAGATCTGCCCTCAATCTGTCGAGAGCACATTGTTGATGACGGATTTAGAACCGACCGAAATTACTCACATTTAAGGAAACAAAGTCCGTCAGGTGGACTCGACAAAATGCAAAACGTATTCATTCCTGGTGAGATGAAAGATCTGAACAATTCTTTAACTATAGTTGTGAGGAATTTGAAGCACTATCCAGTTAAGAGAAAGGCGAATTCATTCTGCAAGACATATATTGACTTCACCGCTGAGTTAGTCATCACAGGACCAGTAGGAAGTGGAAAATCTACACTTTTCTCGGCAATTGCTGGTGAGATCTCAAATACAAGCGGGGTTATAAAATCCAGAGGGACTCTTGTTTACGTGCCTCAAATAGCTTGGGTGTTCTCGGGAACTATAAGAGAAAATATTTTGTTCGGGGAAGCGTACGGCGAGCCCAAGTACAACAGAGTCATTGAGGCATGCTTCCTGGTGAAAGACATCCGGCAGTTTCCTGATGGCGACCAAACGGTTGTCGGAGAGCACGGCGAAGTTTTAAGTGGAGGCCAGCAAGCGAGAGTGAGCTTAGCACGTGCCATCTACGCCGATGCAGACATTTACTTGTTGGATGACCCTCTGAGTGCTGTGGATGTCAAAGTTGGCCAACACATCTTTAAAAACTGCGTCAAAGACTTACTGGGTTGGAAAACTCGAGTGCTAACCTCCCATCAAGAACAGTTCATGAAAGAAGCCGATAGAGTGATTGTGTTGTACAATAGCCGTGTGTTGGGAAAAGGAAGTTTTCCAGAGCTAAAAGAAGAAGGTATTCTTGGTACAACTATTGATCCGCACTGTATAAAAAAGAACATGGGAAAGACGGCTTTTTTGACGGGGAGGATAAAGAGAAAGATGACGTTTCTGACAGCTGTGATAGAATTGTATCCCAAACAGTTGCAGGCAAGGCTCTCCAGATATCAAATGAAGATCGTGCAATCGGAGTGGTGTCATGTAAGCTTTACTGGAACTACTTCAGGAGTGGAGTACCTTCGCTGGTTTGGTGCTTTATCACTCAAGGTATGCTAAGGCAATACGTGCTTTCATTCCATGGCCCTTTTTACATGGACACGTTTACCATTAACATTGGATTGGAAACGATTCGGACAAGAGGAAGTCAAAGTGATTTCGTAGATCGGTTTCAAATTAAGGTATGCACAACTCCAGACATTGGTCAAACGACGATGCTTTGCCAGTAGGATAACTTTGTAACTCTATCTCTACGCAAGTTAGTAGAGTGAAAGAGGCATCACCACTTACGAAGAAAGAAATGTTAGGTAACCTTGGAATAAATATTCTCATTACTTAATTGAGCGTACACTTTGACTTTGTTCTACTTTCTCAATCCTGAATAGATTCGCCGCCTGTTTTGTACTATGTTAGTTTGCCATCAAAGAAAATCGACCTCCCAGGTTAATACTTTGTAGTCTTCCTGTTAAATCCTCGACAGACTTGCTGTTTCCATAAAGGGTCAATATAAGAAGAAGCGAAATCGTATTATCAATATTAAGCAAGCCTTGTTTATCCAATTTTTTCTTTGTTTAAACGAGAGGTTTAACTTTGGATTTATTAAAATTCGAATCTGAAGGGCGTTATCGTGTTAACGCACGTGCCGCCCAAAACGGCCGTGAGGGACCACGATCCTTGTAGGGTTTGTGTCGGCATCATAATAGTGACAGCAGATGTTTTCCATAACAAACTAACGCACCAAACAAAATTCTACCAAAAGGTGCCTAAACTAAGAGCGAACAGACCTCTTTGACCAGACTTTCGAAGACTTTCATACAGAAAAACAAGAAAAATTTGGTTATTTTCCCATGGCAGATACCAAGACATTCATAATCAATCATACATTATGGTGATGGCCAGTGGGAGATGGCTTGGTGTTCACTTAGATCTCCTTTCTTTTCTGTTGACTGTGGCAGTGGCTCTTGTTGCAGTTTTGGTTTCTCAAGATGCTGGTAGGTATACGAATATTTCTAATAAGTTAATGTGCACGTATTATTTTCTCTAGCACCAAAAACGCTACGTCACTAGTCTTATACCCAGTCACACTACATTTCTGTTAGTAATCGAAGTCAAGTCACACTATGCACACTAGTCCCGTGTTCAAATCCTCAGCCATGCTTGTAAATAGCCAACTGGGAAGCATCCCACCAGTTGGAGTTTTTATGTTTATGTTTCATTTGTCATATTATTTTCAGAAATTCATAGTGTCCCCAATTAGCACAGCCGTGCAAAATACTCCGACACTTAAATAAAGTTATTATTATTGTTATAATTACTATTTCTGTGTAAAGTTTACGTTGTTTTAATATTTTCTGGTTTTCTATTTCTAGAACCACGTTCAAATACTTTGGAAGTCCAAACGTGTTCTGTGGGCACATTTTTGGATAATATCAACAAGAGCAAATGTGATTCATTCAAGTTATTTTCTCCGGGTTTTTTTTTTTGCTCCTAGAGGTTACAACCCCACCTGCAAATAGTAATCTGCTCATGCGTAGTTTTGTCTGTCCACTATCCCAATACCGGTTCATTTCACACGAGTTGCCGTAAAGCGATTGACACAACGATCGTAGAGTTTTAGGTGAAGATCGTTTAGCAATCACATTTTGTTAGGAAGACATTATTTCCTATCGAGTTTACGTTGAAATTTAAGTCTAGCAGTCCGAGGTAGGTTCATGCATTTCAATTTCAATTGGTGAGATGAAGTCGATGAGAAAATTTACTGATTAAATTTCTCTCCTTTTAAAACCAGCCTTTGCCATACTTGCTCTAGTTTACCCCATCCAGACTCACGAAGGAAACATCACATTCCAAGACGTATCACTGAAGTACTATCCGGGGGACCCCAAGTGCTGAAGAGAATCAGTCTTAGTATTAAAGGAGCCGAAAAAATCGGTGTTGCAGGCCACACTGGTGCAGGGAAGTCATCATTTGTGGCAGCGCTTATGCGCATGCCAGACGCTGATGGAGATATTGTGCGCGATGGAATGCGAATGCAAGATATCAACTTGCAAAAAGCTCGGCGATCAATATCGGTTCTTGATCAAAATCCTGTCCTTTTCAGTGGATCACTCAGGAAAAACCTCGACATTATGGAGCAGTTCCAGGACGCGGATTTATGTGCAGCTGAAAGACTTGGTGGAAAGTCTAGAGGGACAGTTGGATCACGAGTTGTTGGAACATGGGGCAAATGTCAGTGTTGGAGAACGCCAGTTAATCTGTTTGGCTCGTGTGTTGTTGCAGCAGAACAAGGTCATCATCTTGGATGAGCCCACTGCGCATGTGGATCCACACACAGAACAAAGAATCTGGAACGTAGTGCGTGAGAAACTGAGGGACTTCACAGTCATCACTATATCACATCGTTTGAACACTATTAGAGATTGTGACAAGATTTTAGTTTTAAAGAGTCGGGAGGTTGAGAAATTTGACGGCTTTGATACACTATTTTATAAGGAAACCAGTAACCTTCGTGAAATGGACCAAGTTGCAGATACCTAAAAAGATTTTTCCGCCTGAATACATTACCATTTAAGTCAAAATTAGAAAACTGTAATTGTAAATTGTAAATGTAAATTTCAGGCAGTGATTTCCTGAAACTTATGACCGCGTTTCTACCTCTTAGAATTAGGTTAAGATTTCTTTCTTTACCGGTTCAATAGGGCACTAGAATAGCACAGTGTCAGTAATGACAAGTGAGGGAATGTCGTCTTCCAAGTTATTTGTTCCATTTGATTTACTGATTTATTGTTCCATTTGATTTAATGGACCAAGTTGTAGATACCTAAAAAGATTTTTCAATACATTGTCATTTAAGTCAAAATTAGAAAACTGTAATTGTAAATTGTAACTGTAAATTTCAGGCAGCCAGAGATTTCGTTAAACTTTACCCTGGGTGCCAGAGGCTTTTCTTGCGCGGTGATCAATCGAGCAATCAATTGATCAGACGCTGTAATAGATCCATTTACACGCGTTGACTGCAAAGTGAGATCTTGAGTAGTTTTCTCCGGTAACATCTAGCGATGAAAACCTCAATATTCTTACAACTTGTTTTTGTCTTATTTTTATATCTAGTGGAAGTGGCTGAGCCGGTTTTACGTCATCGAGAGCGCTCGATCGGGCGCTATAATAGCTCCATACGCGTTGACTACAAAGTCAGATCTAGAGTTGTTTTCTCCAGTAACATATTTCCAGAGGCAACTACTGTACATATCAGCTCGCTGGAAGGCCAATGCAGCACGGTATAATATGCGAAAAGTCCGGTAAACGCGCCAGCCAAACACTAGAAACTGTTTTCAAAACAAAAACACAAAGGTAACAGTGTCATTTTTTAATTTTTAAATGATTACATAAAGGTTTCACAAAGCAGCAATTGGGCTTATTTTTTGCATGTGCTCGTAGGAAAATTATCAAGGCTTCGGTTTGTCTTAGATCCGCCCCAGACTTCTGCTTCTGAAGATAACAAACTTCGACATTGAATTTAGAATACTTGATGCTATCCCTAAGCTTCTTTTGTACCAAGTCGTGCTTAACGCCTCGTTAGCGCCCAGTCTTTCAACAAAGTACTCAAACTTATGTATCGTTTTAAGCTTATACAATAGTGTCCCTTGAAATAAACTTTTTGGAAGTAGAAAAAATTGAACCTGCTACGGCACTTCAAGCGCAATTTGACCGACGTCTACAAACGCGAATTACCTGCGCTACCATTTAACTCTACGGAAACATCCGAAAAATGAGCAGGAAAATTTTTATATCAGTTTTCAAAGCGAAATAAAAGCAGTTTGAAGTTTACTTACTGTTTTCTGTCCGATGGTCTTTGCTTTAGAATTATGTGAAGATCATCGCAGTGAAGGTGTTTCAACGTAAGCGGTTGAAAAGAAGAAACCTGAAAAAATTCAGGCTTGAACGGGAATCGAACCCATGACCTCTAGATCTGCGATACCGGTGCAGCGCTCTAACCAACTGAGCTATCAAGCCAACTGAGAGCTGGTCAATTGAGAGTTCGTATTTATCCCGTAGATGGTGAATAAATGAACATTAATATATGAAATTCATATATTTGAACTGCGGATAAAGATAGAATTATGTGAAGATCATCGCAGTGAAGGTGTTTCAACCTAAGCGGTTGAAAAGAAGAAACCTGAAAAAATTCAGGCTTGAACGGGAATCGAACCCATGACCTCTGCGATACCGGTGCAGCGCTCTAACCAACTGAGCTATCAAGCCAACTGGGAGCTGGTCAATTGAGAGTTCGTATTTATCCCGTAGATGGTGAATAAATGAACATTAATATATGAAATTCATATATTTGAACTGCCCATAATTACAACAGCCCATAATTACAAAACTAGAAGGAAATTGCGAAATGCCGACAGAGTTTTAAACAAGAACTACCATAGAAGCAGCTAGTGTGCCAAATTTTGCGTTTGTGCGGTAAATTCTTTGTTTAATCATTTCATTTGAAGAAAGCAAAGTTGCAAAAAACTTAAAGCGGAGGAAAACAGCCTTGAAGATTTTGTAATTAAAATAGCAATCAAACGCCCGTGAAGCATCTTGCGGTCAGGACAGACTGAGATATGATACCAAAGCTGTCCAATCAACGATTCGAAACTTTCGCGGGAAATTACGCGATATACAAAAAACAATTTCGTACGTGTCACGCACAGATTTAGGAGTACAAAAATTTTTTGCTCTGGCAGAAGTAAAAAAAAAAAAAAAAAAAAAAAAACGAGACCAGCACAGTGTTTGAACAAGGATTTTACAGACTGCACCAAACGAACACAGGATTTCCAAAGAGCTCTTTCTTGCCGGCAAAAATCCACACGAGTCTTGACAGTGTGCGAATCGTCTGCTCAAATTGCAATAGTTTCTAGACATTGACAATATTTAGTTACACCGGTAGTAAAATGAACATAAATTATCCGCTTTCATCAGGTAATATTCTAAATATTCTAAATGAGGCATTCGTTAGACTTGCCAAACGTGAAAGCTGGCTTTTCAGGTTAAATTGGTGAAAGTGTAAATTCATTCAATCTGCTTCCAAAACCGAAATTACGTCTTAGTTGATCTTAGTTTATATGATGCGTTCAATACAAACGCTACAGTTATCTTTTGTGATTGGGGCCACTAAAACACTTTTACTCACATGCAAACGAAAATGGCTGAACAGAAGAGCGATTCCAGAGAAGCACGAATCCGTGCAATTTTATTCCTCCTGAAATGCAATGATTGGTGTAGCGCAACTAAGCATCAGTAGCTGATCTACACAAAGATCCAGCTACAAACTGCTTCTATGTTTATGTGTGTGTAGCCTGCGAACGCAGACGTATTTCCGGCTGTGTTTGCAGGCTAATGTATGTGGTCCTTGGATAGTAAAAACAAATTGTTAGGGAATACGACCAAAATTTACCATCTTTCTTTCTTTATTCTCACACATGGTGCTTTCCGCACTGCTGATCTTAGCAGTATGCAGCACATATGTCACAATGAACCGCGTAAATATCACCTTTGTTTGCCGCGAGTCTCCCAGTAGCTCAGTGGTTAGAACGTCCGACTAATGTAGGGCAGGTTATGAGTTCGATTCCCGTCTGGGACTCATATTTTTTTTCTTTTTCACTCTCGTGACAATCTAAATATTCCAACTGTTACAAGCCCATAGTTTATGAAATATATATAACTTTAGCATGCATGCTAATTGGAGACACAAAGCCGAATTAAAGTAATTAAAGTAACTAAAGTAATTAAATACAAAACATAAGTGTGAATCCAATGATATGATATGATATGATATGATATGATATGATATGATATGATATGATATGATATGATATGATATGATATGATATGATATGATATGATATGATTCGCCGGCCATAATCCCTTGAAGTTCCTCCGTTGATTTCTTGATCAAATTCTCATGATTATGTTGGAACCATAGGCGAAACTTATAACCCTTTCACTCCCAGAGTCAATTATGGAAACTTCTAATGCAAGTTTAACTTCATCCTCGGAGACCCAGGGGCAGATAGTCGGGGCGAGAGGCAGATAAAACGGGCGAAATAGGTGCGAGCTGAAGCCTGGTGCGAGCGAAAGTTTACAAGACGGGCGGGAACAACCCCTGGGAGGATACCTTTAACGGACTAGTTCAAGAGCCCATTTGCGTTCTTGCTTCTGATTGAGTACAAATTTTGTGGCATTGTATTTTTGTGCCCAATCAGCGATCAGCTTATTTCAGTGCTCCTTTCGCGACATCTTATACAGAGTGTAACTTGTACCTAGTTGTCACTCGTGCGTACCGAAATCAACTTTTTGTCTCGCTTGTTAACGTTCGATAGGCCTACCATCGAATAAAGTTTCTGATAGTAATATGCAAACCCACAAAGCCGAGAAATCGAGAAATTTGGAAAGAAAACAAGTACGAAAATCAGATTGAGATATTGTGAAAAGTTCACACCTTCGTTGTGAACTTTTAGAAGCGTGCAGTTTGGAGCAAACCATAGTTAACTGACTATGAGCAATCGTAAAGACATGTTTTGGATCGCACGTAAATCCTAACTGCTTGCTTCTAAAAGTTCACACCTAAGGTGTGAACTTTACCTCGGGAGATCCGGGAGATCCGGGAGGGAACTCGTTCCCAGGCTCCCTCATTTTCACAAATGGCCTCCGTTCCTTCCCCTGTGGAATTTGACATTTCACCGGTTTTTGGGTTTATTCCGGACAAGGAACCTTTGGTAAGTACATTTCTGGCACAAAATAGAAGGTAGATCTATTTAGTGTAGAACTGCCTTCTCCTGTTTCGATCCGGTTAAATGTAAACAAAATACTTGTTTTATTGACTCGAATCGCATCGCTCCACTTCAATTCCTCGTGCGAAATGGGATTTTAATTTTTTTTTTTTTATCTTTTAGTTTACATTTAATCGTCTTAAATAAAACACGTTCTATTTGGGAAATATCAAATTATATTTGCTCAAAACCGTACTGTGTTTCTTCTCCGTATAAAGGAAGAGTCTCTTTTGAAGTCAAGTTACTCAACTGCACCACAGTTTGTCGAGTCACCGCGTTAAATAAGGGGGGAGAGCAAGGGGGCGTCTCGTCTATGAACTCACAAAACCTTATTTTGTACTTCACGTATTATAAAACAGAACAATGCTTTGATTTGCTTTTTACCTCTTAGCCATACATTGTAATAAATCGATTACTTTTCAGTAAATGGCAACCACCATTCAGGTACTCCCCCCCCCCCCCCGCCCTTCCTTGTCAAATCCCAGTCTGGGTAAAGTTGGAGTCCCAGTCAAATGACTGAGTCAAATGAAAATTTCTCTGTAATAGCTGAGACGCACTCACAACTTGCAGAGCAAAAAACGTTCTATCGATTATTTCACTTGTAGCTAGGACAATGTAGCTAGGACAACCAGGCCCCGACCAAAAAAAAAAAAAATTATAATAACCACATAATTAAATATTTTCATGAATCTCTTCAGAATTCTGGTCTGTGGCTAAAAGTGGGACAGGGTCGTTGGGGTGGGGTCACCGAGACGCTTTTGAGGGTCACACAAGACATGGTAATGTGAGCATGGATGCAAAATAGTCATGTTAAGCTGAGTGAGATAGCAGCTAAGCCCATGTACTGTTTAAGGTGCTGCAAATTTAAAAAAAAAATCACAATGCAAAAATCTACAATAGCTTTAAGCATTTAAGTGACTAAAAAGACATGTTAATCTAGTATTTCTGCCTCAGTTTTTTTTTTTTTTTTTTTTTTTTTAACTTTATTTATACACGGTTTTTCCATCAGTCAATTAAATTACTGGACTATCTACCTATCTAACTAACTACAAAAATTTAATAACAACAAATTCAAAATAACAAAAGAAAAGTCTGCTTTTCATGGAGGCCGTGTCTAAAATTCACTTACATGTAAAATTTAGATATTACTTTAAACTGTGCCGACTTAATTTAGATTTGAAATCGGCCAGTGAAGATGCTTGTCTTAGGTCTACAGGTAAGTTGTTCCACAACTGAGCTCCGCTGTACGAAAAACTTTTTTTGAGATAATCAGTTCGAGGTTGTGGAAGAACTAATTTGTTTTCGGTATTCCTTTTGAGATATAGAAAGCTGTACTTATTATGGAAGGGGTGCCATTTCAATGAAAATTACTTGATTATAATTATGCAGAGCCTCTCTGTACAAACCTTTACTAAGTAATCTTCCCTTTTCCCTCCCACCACCCTCATGCATGCAATTACCATGGAGGCAATAATCACTAAGAGCATTACCTGAGAGAGTGACATAGATTGAGAAATGTCATGGTAAATCAAAAGATACCTCTCCCTTCTCCCCCCCCCACCCCCCCTGTGACCCCCAGTGCGAACCTCTTATTAGTGAGATATATGGGGGGCTGAACCTCTACATGAAAGGGGTGCCTTTGTTGTACTTGCAATTAGTAAAAGGGTAGGGAGATCTACTGTTTTAGTATGTTTAAAAAGTCACCAATTAAAATAATTTACCTTAAACTAAAAGATTTAGAAACTAAGTCTATAAGTACAAAAAATGTTTGCCAAATTTTAGCAGAAATCACTGTGCAAAAATGTACAAAAGCTTATTTGAGCCTTTGAGCAACTATACTTTTCTTAGCTAAGTTTAAGATATGAAAATGGTGCAATTTAGATTTAGCAATCTAGGTATATGGAAGGGGTGCCATTTCACTAAAGATTAGTATATTAAAAGGGTAAGGGTTTGAATCGCGGAGCAAGTGAGCCTCCTCGCCAAACTTTAGTGAGTACTTGATCTTCACTCTTGGCCATGAACACAAAAGAAAAAAAATGAGCATTTGCAATGCAAATTTATCCTTTAGAATTATACTACTTAAAGTCATAGTCATTGATACTTTGCTTACTGTGGTCATTACACTTTTAAGCCATTAAAATGTAGCTTATTATGTGGTATTGCTGCTTCCTTTGGCCAACAAAGTCTGCAGAAATGCACCAGCTACACCACAAAGTAAAAGAATGTTTTGATTTTAATTTTTAGCAATGTCTGCCAGAGTATTTTTCCCCTTGGGAGCAAGTTGCTAGAAACCTACCTCAGCTAGTAAAAGATGGTGAAGGGTTGCGTCAACAGATTAAACAAGTAAGGAAGCTAGTTTAGATGTCATCTCTGATCTCATGAAAAAAATTATTTTTCTTCTTGTAAACAGCTATTGGGTATTACTCTTATGCAATACTGGTGCTGTTTGTTGTGCTCTACAAGGTCACACTCATGGTTCTAACATCTGAGTCAGCTGTGGATGAAATCCTAAAGTAAATAAAAGCTACAGTATTAAACTGTAAATTGTAACATCTTATAATTCTTTGAATGAAATCCTTCAGTTATTGAAAACTTTCTGAGTAGTGATTTCATTGTAGTGCAGTTGATTTGATCAACTTGTTTTGTGCATTTGTTTGTTTGTTTGTTTGATAATGCTGTGCAACGCTGTTAGCTGGTAGTTGCCAATTCTAGTTGAAGCAAATAGTGTTTGCCAATTCGTCTGTACAAGGTGCAGGTTCTAACTTTTGAGTCTGTGGATGCTTTATGCAAATTGACCATTCAACTGAAGAATGTTAAGCAGTACTTTTCTGTGGTACTGCCCCTTTTACAGAATTTGTCACATTGTGTTTTTTGTATTTGGTTCATTAATTGATTAATTAATTAATTAATTTATTTATTTATCATTTTTACATTTTGTTGTTGTAGCTTCCCTTGTTAGACCATGGCAAGCTGTCTTCAGAAGATGAGTGGAAGAGAGCTCACTTGGTCCTTTCCTGTATCTCCCATGCATATGTGTGGTGCAAAGGAGAAACAGGAGTTGCTAAGGTAGGACAGTCACCATTCTATATTTAGATATTCAAATGGTATAAGTCCACAGCATCTCTTATGAAACTGCCAGTACATATTTAAAACCAATAAAAGTTATATTTTGTTTCCAGATTCTTCCAAAATGTCTAGCTGTTCCTTGGTTTGCAGTGGCTAACCATTTAGGTCAGTAAGGGAAACTGTTTGCCATTCAACTGATGTTGATTCAGATTCTTAACTGGTTCCCGTAACAGTTAATTATAGAATTTTTAGTCTACGAATCATGTCCACCTCCTAATGGAATGATGTTCCCTTTAAAATTAATCCAGCTGAATTGCTAGACATGTGGGAGGGGTGGGGGTGGGGGAGATGGGGGGTTTCTCTGTAAATCTCTGGTTGGAGTGTGAAACCGTTAACCCGTTCCAGATCATGTTCTGAGTTACATTGTTCAAACCTTTCTAGACTAGACCACAAATTCACTACCCTATCCTGGTCTCACCCAGTCTCAATCCCTAGTTTCGCTTTAAATAATAACTTTTTTCTAGACCAAACCTCTCTGATTTGTTGCCAAGAGTAGCCCTTAATCCCAAACATAACTGCTAACAATTATACCCTTCACAGTGGCACATACCCATATAGCTTAATGTATATGGGAGTGCCCTCTTCCTTGGGCCCAGACACACTGTGTTCTCTGTGGAGTTGAGGCATTTCTTTGGTGTTCTACAACAATTAATTAGGTAGGAAAGAAAATCAAAGAGTTGTAAGGCAGCCAGTGGCTATTATTTTAAGAGGTAAGAAAGGATTTTTTTCTCCCACCTTATACTTGCCTAAATTTCAACTGAAGTCTGTCTGCTAACTGATGTTTTCATTTTATTTTATTTTTTGTAAACTTCAGATATTCCTCCAGTAATAACACACTGTAGTTTTGCTCTTTACAACTGGAAATATATTGATCCAAGCCGGTGAGCTGTAAACAAAGTTGTCAAATTGTCACATACATGTAGCCAATACAATTCTGAGGGGGACAGAGTTGGTGGAATCCTGGACTCTGGAATGACGGACTTTTTTTGTTTTCTTTCTCTTCTTCTTTATTTCTTCATACGTACCTCATACTAAAACAAAATAAAATGTCATCCTCGTAAAAAGTGGGAGAGCTAAAGCCCTCCCAGTCCCCCCGGCTCTGATGTCCCTGTGTTAAGGGCTCATGATCAGGAAGCCTGTTAAGTGCTGGAGGTTCTTATAAAAGAGAGGGTGGGAAGCAAGATGTGTAAGGTGGAAAGACGTGGCTAAGAGGAAACAATTTGCAGCTTGCATTGCAAACTGTAATATACATTTATTTAATAGGCTTTCCTTCTTGCCTCTAAATATAGATTCTTTAATTAAGTTTCTTGAGATTTGTTTGAGCACATTAGATAAATTATATTCATTTTAGTTCATTTGTGTTTCTCTTTTTTTTCTCTATGTTTCATATTATTTTTGTCTTTTTTTTCTGACTGGAGGCCACTTTGCATGAAGTAAGTTCATCTTTATTCAGTGCATATAACATGTTCATACATTTAATTGTTGTTGTTATACCTGAATATTCCTTCACCACAACTCACTGTATGCATATATGGTTACTGATTATTGCAACTCACTGTATGCATATATCAGTGGTTACTGAGCATTGACTAACTGGTGCATAGAAGGTCATGAGTTTGACTGACACTCACTTAGCTACATGTATAGTGTGGTCCGTTTACTGAATGTGCGGTAGAACTGACTAGCTTGGAATTCATAATCTATTGAGTAACTATAACTGAATCAGACTGACTGTCTGATCAGGACAAAATAATTTATTGATTACTTCCCCAATGCTTGCTTTGCTGTTTGATTGTTTGTTAAGAAGGGTGGATTGATTGATTGATTGATTGATTGATTGATTGAGATACATTGATCCACTGATCGATCATGTGATTGACTGACTGATTGATTGATTGATTGACTGACTGACTGATTGACTGACTGACTGGCTGACTGAGTGACTGATTGATTGATTGATTGATTGATTGATTGATTCATTGGTCAGGTGGTCAGTCAGTCTGTTGTATTTCGCTGGTTGGTTGGTTTGGGCAGTCTGTTCTCCTGTCCATCCATCCATCCCTGCTTGGGCCATTGGCTGGTCAGTCTGTTCATCCATTGGTTGGTTGTTTGACTGGTTACAGAAGTGTTTGGTTGGTCGATTGATTCATTAGCATGCACACTCACTCACTCCCTCCCTCCCTCCCTCACTCACTCACTTGTGAACTCATTCATTCTTTAGCTCTTTTGTTTTTTCTTCCCTTCATTTATTCATCCATTCATCCATCCATTCATTGAAATTTTTAAAATAAGTAGTGAGTAAGTAATCTAAAAGTAAGTTTTGCTTTCAGCAACCTGGATGTGGCAGTTATGATGACAGGTTCATCAACTGAGGAAGGATTTGTGAAAGTACCCCTTCAAGTGGAGTTAGATTTTGGAAAAGGGCTGCATGTAAGGTGGAATGATTCATGTTGTATTATTCTTACTTAAACAAGTTTTTGTTTCAAGTAAATTACGTTCGAGTTGATTTCCAGTTAAGTTGTAAGATGATATGTTAGGTGATCTCCCTAACCCTCAGTGAAAGCTTAAAAACTGATGTTTAAAATTGTGCCTAAACCTAAATACTAAGATCAGTTAGTAAATGATGAATTTATCTATTTTATTTTATTTTTTTAGTTAAAAATGCCCTATTTTAAATATCATTTTTTTCTTAACTTCTGTAGGGTGTCATTGATGGACAGGAGGTAATTAACAGAGGCATTTTTTAATTTCAGTTGATATTTTACAGCATTTAAAATCTTGCTTCTCTGTACTATTTTGGCCATCAGTGACAGATAGCTACATGTAATAATGGTTTTAAGTCTATCAGTTAATCTGTGAGAGAGCCAGTCAGTGGGACAGTCAGCTAGTAAGACAGTCAGTCAGTGAACAATGCAGGCAGTAAGTCTTTCTTGATGGGTCAAGCAGTCAGTCAGTCAGTCAGTCAGTCAGTCAGTCAGTCAGTCACACAGTCAGTCAGTACTATGGTCATTCTGTCAACAGTAAGTCATTTAGACATTGACTCAGTCAGACACTCAGCTAGACAGTCAGAGAGATTGGCAGTTAGTCAGTGAATTAGTCAGAGATTCAAACAGTCACTCAATCAGAGTGTCATTTCAACAGCCAGTCATTCATTCAGTCATTTAGTCAGTCGCTCTTTCAGACAGTCAGTCAGTCAGTCAGTCAGTCACACAGTCAGTCCATACTATGGTCATTCTGTCAGCAGTAAATTGTTGTTTAGACGTTGACTCAGTCAGACATTCAGTTAGACAGTCAAAGAGATTTTCAGTTAGTCTGAGTTAGTCAGCGATTCAAACGGTCACTCAATCAGAGTGACATTTCAACAGCCAGTCAGTCAGTCAACAGTCGCTCCTTCAGACAGTCAGACAGTCAGACAGTCAGTCAGACTGTCTGACGGTTATGATAGCAAGTAAGAAAGTAATTGAGTGAAATCTTTTGATTTAAACCTCTGACTGCTATTGATAAATTAACACTGACTATTAAATTCAGAGATGAAAAGCAAAATGCACTTATCAATGAAAATAATTTAAACCGGCCAGATCACCTAACGCATGATTGCTGTTTATCCAATCTGGAAACATTTGCAGTTTGTTGTACGTTTTTAGTCTGTTAAGAATGCTGACAGGACAGGACTGTTGAAAGCCTTGAAGACCATCAAGGATACAATAATGAAACTCACAGCTTCATTCTTACGAACGTATGGTAAATACAGCCGGTTATTATAATTGTTTTGATACTTCTGACATGGTTAGTCAATAAATCTAATCCTTTTATTGTAAATTAAAGATTCATAGAGAATGAAAGTACCGTATTTTCTCGATTAAACGCTGGGTCCCGAATAAACGCTAGGTATAAAAGAGGGAATTGTAAATAAGCCCCTCAGACGTTTATTTGTTGTAAAATGACCTTAAGATTTAAGCGCAAGATACACGGCTGCCAAGAAAAACGAATAATAACCCTTTTTTAAAAAATGGCGGGCCCAAATAAACTGTTGATTCAAAGAAATGCCGGGTCCACCATGCCAAGTTTGAAATAAACGCCGAGGGCATTTAGTTGAGAAGATACGGTATGACCGATTATTGGTATAATGCAACCAAGATTCAGGCAAAAGAAATACAGAGTATAAAGAAGTTCAGCTGAATTTTGGCCATAGAGTTTTGCTTTCGCAAGCAGCGACCCATTTTCCTCGACGACTGTTCTGCGGTACGTTTTTTATAGTAGATTATCGCCGATAACGCAAACCCCCATTATTAATATTATTTTTTTAATTCTCGACACCTCTCATTCTCATGAACCAAAATCCAGGTCTCAAAGGGGGGTCCTTGGAACCCTGGAGCCCTGAAATTTTTGTCGTGGAGCCCGGAATACAATGACTTGATTTTGGATAAATGGAGCCCTAGATTACAGCCATGGAGACCCAGAGCCCCAATTTTTCGGTCTTGGAGCCTTGGAGTCCTGCATTTTTTAGCCTGGAGCTTTGCAGCCCTGAACGCCTTTGGGACCCTGAAAAATAGCTTTTCCTGCTTAAACCAGTCCCAGTCACAATATTGGCAGTGTAGGGAATAGAATATTTCTGCCCCCACCCCTTTCCCTAAAAATCAGGCACGTTCAACTGTAATTAGGTTTTAATTTAAGGCTATCTAAGGACGTCTCCCTGTTTTATTTGTAGAGGTTGTTGATCCTGATGAATTTTACCACAATCTCAGGCCGTATCTTGCCGGGTAAGAAAGTCATTTAGACATGCAGTGTAAGTAGAGTAAGCAATACCATCCTTTTGTCTCTCTGTTCGTCAGTCACTCAGTTTAAAGGCGCACAGTTGAGGGAAGAATAGAATGTCGCAAGTTTTTAAAGATTGCAAAGAATGATTCAAAAACGGCGAAAAGGCAGAAAAAAAAGCAATGGTTTGTTTGGCGTTCTGAAGTTCAGAGTTTGTTACTGAAAAGCGCAGTAATAGCGGAGCCCGCGCACTAGCGCGTTAGCGGAGCACCATTGCTAAGCAAATTGGGTAACCTATCAAGCCAAGAAATTTTGGTAGTGACGTAATAGTCACGTGACCGTCCTTCCGTGCGTCCGTACGTCCGTCCGCACCACAGGATAACCAGTATGAAGTGGCATACAATGGATATAACCCTGTGCTGAATCCCGTGTTTTTGGCGTGAAATCGCATGTTGACCTGCGTTGTAGCAAAACAAGCAAAGACAACAACAAAAGTCAAAAACAAATTTGTTAATGGAAAAATAGTTCAAAAGAATACTCAGTTGTCTTTTTGGTGGAAGGCGAAAAGTTCAATTTAGGCGAAAAAAATTAGGCGATAAAGTTCAGGCGAAAAGTTCAAATTTGCCTTGTCAGTTCTGTTGCGAACTCGGTCGGCACACCGCTTGAGTTCGCAGCTTTTCGCAGCGGTTTCGACGCAAAATATAGAAGAGCTAGTGCTTTTTGGTTTTTTCTGTCCACAATCATGGTTTTTACGGCGGTCCAAACACAATTTGCCAGGAAAAACACCAGCATTTTCATGTTGATAGGCAGCTTGTCACGAAGAAAGAAATAAGTAGTAAAGTTAACATCTGGGCCAAGTTGTTCAAAGCAGGGTTAAGCTAACCCAGGATTAGCGGCAATGTTTAATTCCGTTTTGCAGCCAAGCGATACAGATTCCTGTAAATCTTTTTTGCGCTACATTTTGACTTTGGTTGCTTTCAAACGGTCACTTGGAATTTCCCGCGAAAACTCTTTGGAAATAAGAGAAACAAGGACCTTGGTTAAATTTTAATCCCAGGTTAGCGTTAACTGGCTTTTGAACAACCGGACCCTGAAGAAAACAAGCGCTCATGGCCTAGTGGACTAATCGCCGGCTTATGACGCGGTCGAGACGGGTTCGGTTCTCAGCGAGGGCATGAACTCTTTTCTTTTTTCCTCTTTTTTTTTTTTTTTAATTTAACGACTTGAATGAGAGTATTTTCACAAATTAATAAGTACCAGCAAAAAAAAGGGGGGGCTCCACTTTTAAGCTTGGCTAAATCTATATATTACAGAGGGATTAAGGTTGAAATCTTAACCCTTTTCGGTACTAATAACAATTTTCCCAATCCTTTCATATTCTGCCTGTGAACATGAACAAGGCTTGTATTTTGTGCGGAGCCTCCCCGTATTATCCACTACACATGTAGGGACTCCAACTTCCCTCAATCCCCCCTCCCCTCCCCAATTGATTTGAGTTCAAGGAAAAGTAGAGAAAAAAAGTTTCTGTGTTTTGAAGGTGGCATGGCAATCCAGCTTTACCAGACGGTCTCTTATATGAAGGTGTTGGTGAGACACCACTGCAAGTGAGTTTTTCTATTGGATTAGTCTTTTAAGGTTACTGAAGTGCTAAATTTAAAATACGATCAAAAAGAGGAATGATGAAAATTGTTCAAAATCGTAAAAAGAAAAGTTACTGGTGATTTGATTTCAAAGGTTGTGGTCACTCAATTTTCGCTGGTTGTTCACAAATAAACTATCCTTTTTATTGGACTAAATGTAGGTTTTAAAACTGTAGATTAAAAGGAAAAGAAATAATTGGAAGAAAAAATTATGGATGTTTGCAATTGGTTAACATTCAAGTGCGGCTAGCTTGATTTCTCTTCGGCCTATAGAAAACAAGCTCAACTCAGCTTGTAAGAAAGCGTAATCTGTGATGCTCAGAGACCACCTTTGTTCGCAATGTAGCTGTTAATTCTCATTTTTGTTTTGAAGTTTACAGCTACTCCAAAACAGATCGGGTTTCACAGGATCAAACTATACGTCGATTTCAAAAGGTTTATGACTTGTTAACAGCGTTGCTGCGGGTGATTGACGCTTTTTGAGATGTAACCTGGTTTTGGCATGTTTTTAGTATTCTGGTGGAAGTGCAGCAGAATCTTCAGTTTTTCAAGTTCTGGATGCGGCTCTAGGTGTCTTTCATTCAAAAGATACAGGTAGGAAAAGCTCTGTTTCAACGCCAATGTGCCAAATTAGCCGTGATGCCCCAAGAGCAGATTCGACCCTCTCAGGAGCTGTTTCGGTTACAGTTGAGGCAAAACAGTGGGACCCAATTTGGCCCTTTCATGCCGGTCCAGCTCCTAAAATTAGGCTATTGTGGCCTTAAATAGGAGAGCCCAATAGGTCCCCAAAATGCCACTGTATTGTACTCACCTTCAGCTAAACGGCCCCATTTTGAGGGTAAAATGAACTTTTGGATTAAAAGCGTTGACACAGACATAAAGAGATACAAAATAATTTATGACTTCCGGAAAAGTTCCCCTGTTTTTAGTCATCCTTTGTCACTTTTTTGTGTGGGGTTGGAGGGTCAGTGGGAATGGTGCAGGAAACGGGAAATCGGAGAGAAATCGATGGAAAGAAACGTAAACAAGGCGGAAAGGTTGGAATCTCCTCCCGACACCTCCTAATGAGCGAACACATCTGGTACCATCAGAAAGTTTAGCGACTCATGACAGTAAAAGAAAATCCTTAATTTCGATACAGTGTCCAGTTAGACTAGTGTTGTGAAAACGTTACAGCAACCCGTTTAAAGGAACCAGCACTGAGAAAGTTGGCAATGAAAAGGACTAATTTTAAACTAGTTCTCTTGCCAGGGCATCCTACGGTGGAACCTCGATTTAACGAAGTCCTATATGTATAACGAAGTCCTCGGTATAACGGCCCCGTAATAGTAATTGTAATGAAAAGTACCCGATATAACGAACCAATTTCCCCAGTCCCTTGGCACTTCATTATATCGGGTTCCACTGTAATTAGTTTTCCCTCTCCCCTCCCCTCCCCTCCCCTCCTCTATGGTTTATTGTTGGTTTAGAGGGCTGGCAACAGACTCACAGCGGCATAGATTAATTAGGAGCGTGGGAAAAGCTACAATACTTTTACTTATTGGGGTTAATGCTCAAATCCGGCAAATGCTTCGGCGTTTCTGTTAGCTTGAAACTTCTGATCGTACATTTTTTCATTCCTACAGCTTTAGTCTCTTGTTAATTTGAACTGGTCACCGTTGCCGTTATCGTTTCAATTCGTTAAATTTGTTATTTTATGTATTTAGATAGCTGTTCAGGCGGTCAGTTTTTAGAAAGAATGCGTCTTTATATGCCACCTAAACACCGTGCGTTTATAGAGGCTGTAGCACATGGACCTTCAATCAGACACTTCGGTGAGTTTGCTACTAACTGTAACTATATGGTAAAGTCAAGTCGCGCATAGGCCTCAAATAACCAACAAACCGGCTACCCAACTCGCCGCAGAGTGAGGATATGAACGAGAATTTCCACTGTCCTGACGTAATTTTTACGTACGTACTTACGCAGATTTCACTGGCTTTGCTTTACGGTAACGGTTTAAGCCGCCTTAGTTAAAATTCGTAAAATTTTAATTTGTGTCCACGAGAAACACCCCTCAAGAAAAACACTTCGCTGGTTGATTTTACAACTCAGCTGTCAGTCAAATCTTAAGTGCCACATCAGACTTCGGTTCACTAACCATACCTACTCTCTTTGAACAGGAAATACAATGATGCGTCAAACGAAACAGGAAATTGAGTTACACCTATTTGTAGGGTATAGATTGAAGTTTTAAAAAAGTGGGGTCTTTTCGAGAACGACGTATCCATAGCAACACGGTGACGTCATTACTATTTTTACTTTTCCTTATTTTGTAAGAAATCCAGACATTCGTTTTTAAAGCTATTTATAGGACTTGTAGCGAAGTCCTCTTGTCCCCTCTCCTTCTTCCCCCCCAATCCCCCCCCCCCCAAAAAAAAAAACTCTCAAGCAGACGAAATCTCAGTGCGCGTACGTCCGTCCGCTTTATGTAGTCGGCTGTAACTGTGTTTACACTGTGTTTTTGGGTGTGGTGGTAACGGGGTTTGCAAAATGGACTTATATTTGAAACTTTGCTCCACATAGTCTCTCACAACCGGGGCATATTTGGATGCCAGTGAATTTGCGATGAAATTCAACGAATTGCTAGGAGATTACGATAACACTATGATGCGCAAGCATCCCGTGCAATGGGCAGTAGTAGTGCTCTTTGTCATTCATTTCATGGAAGCGAGTTAAATACCGACCTAATGAGACACACTGAAAGTTCCCCGTTTTACAACATTGCAACAGGTTACTGCAACATTAACAGCAGAGATCAAGCACAGATCACTGAAGTTTTTTATTAATGACATTACAGTTTTTTTGACATTTTTTTGCTTTTCTGCTCGGAAGCCCTTACAAGTGGAGATCCTATCCTTGTCAAAGAATACAACCAGTGCGTGGAAAAATTAAAAGAGTTCAGGAATGTTCACTTGCAAGTTGTAGCGAGGTGAGTTCTACTAATCACTTTTTTAATCACTTTTAAGATTCTTCATTTTTTAGCTCCTTCGTAGTTATCCTCTCTTATTTCTCTTAAGCCTCCATCGCGACAATTATAATCTTAGGAATTCAAATGATAAACTTTTACTTAGTCTTCCCATAACTTGCGACTCCGTTTGGCCAGGGCTTTACGTCTTGGCCAAACGGAGTCGCAAGTTATCGCAAGTTGAAAACTTGCATTAACTTGCGATTCCGTTTGGGCATGACTTGCGTGGACTTCCGATGGCTTGCGATGACTTGCGTTCACTTTGATGGAGCTCAAATTTGCACGCAAGTGAACGCAAGTTTTCCGCCGGTTGGCCATCCAACGCAAGTCGACGCAAGTTGGTCTCAGTATTGTTTTCCTTTGTACGGGCGCACCTGCAAGGCTTCACTGAAATGGCTTTCTTCCTACTTGCGTTGAACTTGCGTCTACTTGCGATTCCGTTAGGCCGCCCATCGTAAGTCCGCGTACACAAGCTCACATTTCTTAACTTGCGGTGACTTGCGACTCCGTTTGGCCATGGCTTTAAATCCATAGCAACACTTGGAGACAGGTCCTTTACTTGCCCTGCACCAAAGCTATGGAATGTACTACCACTTGATGATAGAAGCGCCAAAACTGTTGATGTTTTTAAAACAAAGTTGAAAACGCACCTTTTGTGCTTAGCATTTTTATCGTAGCTTTGTATTTTGTAGGTTTTTATCTTTTTATTATAGCTTTTTTATTAATTTTATCATAGATTTGTGTTAGGATTTTTATTTTTTATCTCATCGTTGTTATGCGCATTTGAAGATTTTGATGAAACTTGTGCAATACAATTACAGATTGAACGATTATGGTTATGGTTATTACTGTTAGTGAAGTGACGTTTAAGAAAAGCTGTGCTCGTTTTCTTCTCGGAGCTGACCCTGTCGATGAGCCCTTTGTTCAAAAGCCGATTATCATAAAAGCATTTTCCACTGCTCTGACGAAGCTCAAGACTACCTAATTTTTAACTAGTAAACACGTCTCTCTGTAGAGTGCAAAACACGGCTTGGTTTATCTAATACAATTTCAGTTGCTAATGATAAAGCTAACATACCGGAGGTATTTGCAGTATAAACTGAGATGCTACAAATAGGCGCCTTCTCATTACATCAGTTCATTATAACACGTACAGGTCGTGAGAGGTCGTGAGGGAAATGATTACCAGAGACGAATTTTCGTAATGCTTAAACAAGCTCTCCCAATTAGTACTCAATGAAATGTATGGAGACCAGTAAGGAGAATTTGTATGAT
This sequence comes from Siderastrea siderea, assembly GCA_964030785.1. Taxonomy (NCBI): domain Eukaryota; kingdom Metazoa; phylum Cnidaria; class Anthozoa; order Scleractinia; family Rhizangiidae; genus Siderastrea; species Siderastrea siderea. The sequence goes on along the minus strand of OZ034973.1, from coordinate 38,211,415 downwards.
AATGTCAGGGCTCAAAAGGTTATCCTGGATTAGAGTAACACTGCTTTGAACAACCGGGCTTTGCACTTAATATATTAAAAACTCACTCAGAACATGAAAGCGTATTCTGTAAAACTCTCCATGACGCCATAAGAGTCAATCAGTCTTATTTGTTATACCTCCCATCTCAAACGCCTTTTTTGATTGGACAAGAACGTGTCACGTGCCATGGGTCAAAACAGTCTAACTCCCTAGGGCAAACAAAACTCACAAACTCCCTAGTGAAACAACAACTTGAACTTTCGACTCGCACGTGATCAGGTCGTGCGCCTTGAAACCGTGGCAAGTTTGTGTTCAGCCGCGTCAAGAATATAATTTTTTTCTCAGTCATGTCCGCGAAACGTTTTCAAGTCCGAACAGAAGAAGAAATTGAACTATTGATACGGGATAAAAGCTCCAAATCCACAAACAAAGCAACACAAAATGCTGTAAAAAAAATTCTGTAAGGAACAAAACTTACAACAAAGCTTTGAAGAACTAAACAAGACGGATCTCAACTCCTTGCTCACGTACGTAATTTGTACTATTTTTGAGTTGGGAGGTATGGCAAAACACTCTCGCCTTGGGGAACATTGAGGGTCTTGGGGAAACGAAACTCACTGTTTCCCTTGCTGCCAGCCATTAAGTGCTTATTGTCCTTTTCCTGCTCGTGGAGAATCTGGCCGTTGATCCTCTTAACTGTTATTATAATTTGCAATGGGCGCTTTAAGTACTAGCAAACGCGATGCCACAAAACGCGGCAATTATTGTAAATGTAGCCTGCGCAACCTCGTTCCCAGGGTCTCTCTCTCCCCGCCCCCAAGAGCGAGAGCAGAGAGAGACCCTGGGAACGAGGTTGTAGCCTGCGTAGCAGGCGTAAACGGGGAAGGGGTACCCAGTCCCCCATTTTTTCTCCTGAGTGCCCGCTCCCCTTCCTTTACCCCGTTTACGCCTGCTACGCAAGCTACAACTGTTGGCACAACTGCAATAGGCGCGCTATTACAAAATGCAGTGTTACAAAATACGACAATTATTATAATAATTGGTGTTAATCACAAAAGACGATAAGTGATATTAGAGCTTACCCCAGGTGATCTGGAGCGCCAAAGCTGGTATTGCAATTTTCGATTTAATAGGCGTGCTTTTACAAAATGGGGTGAGCGTTATAATAATTTAAAACCGGTTTTACAAACCGACAACTGTTATTACAATTACGATGTGCGTGTTCAATTACCTGCGACAAGCGTTGCTAAAATTTACAGTAAGTATTACTAAACGCGACAATTGTTATTACAACTGCGAAAAGCCCTTTATTACCTGCAGTGAGTGCTACTACAATTTATGACAGGCTTTAAAAAACGGTGACAGCTTTGAAAACCCCGTTATTTCAAAATGTGATGTTCGTCACTGTATTTTCCTCTTGTATTACAAACCGCGACAATTGTTGTTATGATTTGCGACATGCGCATTGTTAGAAAACATGACAAAAGGGTATTTTTAAAATATTACAATTTCGGATGACGGCACGTTAAGAATTGTGTTTCCAACCGCAATCATTTATGATCGACAGCTGCAAAGGACGAATAAGACAGGGAAAATTTTACTCAAGAAGTAGAAAATTAAACTTCATTTGCGTCGGTGTTTTTTATTAACCACATTTTGCTGATTTTTAACTGAGCGAATCTTAATGCTCGTTGAGGCCTGGTCAGTTGTCCTTATTTTAAAAAATGCATATATTCAAAATCAGCCAATTTTTCGTGACAGGCTCAGTCCGAGACATCTGTTTTACGCAAGATAACGTCCGTGACGTTGACACTACATAACATGGGCAGGTGAGAAAGATCGGCTTTGACCGTTTTGTGTTTTGACAAGGATTGTGTTCGGCGTTACTACAGTTCAGTCTATTTTAAACTTAACGCAGCAAAACGGCATAGATCAGTCAATAATTCCTGACTTATCCAACATTTGAAGGAAGTTTGTCATCGTGGTCTGACCATCTTGTCATTTCAGTTTAATTGTAGAAAGAAAAATAACAAAGAGAAGTGTTGTCGAGCCCTTCCAGTATCTTTCAAAAGGAAGTTCTCCCGTGTCGAGACAGAATCAGCAATGTGACTATTGAAAGAACATTTACATTAGAACTGGAACTTGTGCCATATTTTTCCAAGTTCTACCTGATGGCAGCCGCTGAATATTCTTCTTACATCGCCAATTGCGTCTTCAGCGCTTTCTTGTGTTATACTACCATCATGTTAAACAGTGTCACAATCCACGCCATTAGGAAAACTTCGACGTTACCAACGCGCTTAAAAACATTGCTCCTGAGTCTGGCTGTTTCTGATTTTTGTGTTGGTTTACTAGTTCAACCTGTGCACATTGCAGTTCTTGTCATGCAGTTGGAACCAAAAACTGGAAACAATCCAACTTTTAAGAACGCGTACTTTGTGTTTCTTGCCCTGGTTAATCTATTTTATTACACCTCGTTCTTTTCTGTCACGGCGCTAGGTTTAGACAGATTCTTGGCTATCCATCTTCATCTCAGATACGAGGAACTTGTAACTCACAAGCGCGTTGTTGCTGCGGTGATCTCGATATGGGTCTTTGGCGCAATTCTTTCCATGATTGGGTTGCTACTCCCGGTGCGGAAGGATAGGTTCATTTTTTTTGCAACTGTTGAGATTTTTTGTCTCTTAACTGTAGCGTTGCTTTACTGCAAGATCTATTTGGCTGTGCAACACCACGCAAATCAAATTCACTCCCAACAAGTACAACAAGAAGCACAAAATGTTGAAATGGCAAATGCTGCAAGACAGAGAAAATCTGCAATCGGTACATTTTACGTCTATCTCGTGTTTTTTATTTGTTATTTACCACATAACTGTATTTATTTTGCCACTTTTGTTTCCGGATGGAATGCCACTCTGAACGTTTTGTCGCATTACACTGTGTCACTGGTTTTCCTTAATTCATCTCTGAATCCTCTAATTTACTGCTGGAAGATGACAGACATTCGACGCACCGTCAAAGACATATTGCGAACAAGAGTGGCAAGTCAAACGTGAGAAAAACTGAATAGTTGAAAGGAAACAACCAACTCAAACAGTCTCGGGAAGTTTTCCTTTAGCTCGTAAATTTCTTGTTTTGGCCGGTTTTCTGATATAGCATTGTAGAAATCACCAGCAAGAGCTTTTCATCGCAGTTCAGACAAACTATATTTGGGCACCAAGATTTAAAGAAGTTTTATTTTAATCCAAAGACCTTGAAATTACTTGTTAAACTTAACAGGGTAATGTAGCTTGCTTATTTGAGTAAGGCACCTTAGCTTCGCTATCTAGATGTGGTAAACAAACTTTCATGAAGATCTGTATCCATACATTAATTTTAAAAAACTACTCCGAAATGTATGTTAATGAGTTAAAGCTACTGGCGCCCGACTTTATTTTGTCAGTTTAGTGTCGAGAGTTGAAGGTACAGCGTGCAACAATTTAACGTGCCTAAGTTGACTTTGTGGTTCGTTTGATATACACGGGTTTCACAGGCTGCTAGCTTTCACCCTTGCTTCTTTACTTCAAACACTCATCAATAATTTATGAGACTGTTCACCTATCAAATCTCTCACAAAACGTCAGGTGCACCTAGTTTATATTGGTACAACATCCCTTGTTAGTAAACATGGAACTAACTCACCAAATGATGATTTTAAGACCTTTTGTGGTGGATATTGACAAGAATATCAGCCTTCTCTTTGGAAAAATCTTTCACTTGCGCAACTAACCAAACGTGAAGATAACGAGAAGAATATAACCAGGGAAACCAATAAACCAAATCCACATGGCTTTTTATTTTCCACCCCTTTTTTCTCTTATCTGACATATCCTTTGACCACTTACTCATGAAACGTTTGGACTTTGGGTCTTATTTCTCAGAAATTTGTCTCCGTGAACATTCGCAAAACGTTTTTAGCTTGAGCTTATTTGTGAGGCAATACTTGTTTTTCATGCATATGAATTTCGTGTATTTTTAATGCCAATTTTATCTTCTCACAAAAGAGCCATTATTATGCAATCCGTAGGGACACACGCTTTTCTGGAAATGTTTTTGAAGTTCTAATTCAGCTCTAACTCATCATGCAGCTGCGGTTTCGATAAATAGTCCGGCTGCAGTCTCAAGTCTCGTTTGACATTGCTCACAATCGCTCTAGAAATTTCACAAAAATCGCAACCCACGATTTTTTGTTAAAAAAAGTGAGTTGAAGTTGGTTAGAAATTGCGCCCGGAGCACACACCAACTGTTATATCGGTTACTTTGAACTTGAAAATGATGTCATAAAGACATCGAAACGTTCTTGGAACAATAGCTGCAACTTTGAACGTGCATTTGCTTAAAAAATCAATAACTGTATCATGTTGCTGGGTAAGTTTTGTATTATTTGCAATAATGTCATTGCAATCGAGTAAAGTCTAAAAAAGAACTTCACCATTGTGCTTAATTTTGATCGAGACGCCTTAAGCCAGCACTACTGAGTGCTAGGGAATTGAACAAAATTTCTAAAATACGAAATGAAGCAGTAAAAGTTTCCTTTGTGTTTTAAATAGATGCTGCACAATTAATTGAACGAAAGGCGATTTCTGTTTGGGGGGACAATTTATATATTTGATGAAGGGTTCATAAACACTAAAACAAACTGAATGGGGCAGTGATATCACCAATGTTTTGTCTCTTTGTCCTCTTTTTGTCCTCTGTTACGATTTTTTCAGATACATCTGTCCGCTTTTACGTTCGAGAATCCTGTTTTAGATTCCGGGGGTTGCATGACACCTCAAAAAGCCACGCGTACCAAGAGGTGCATGGTGCATGGCACCTCGAAGGACGCCATCTTGAAATGATTCCGACCGCAGATCACGAACCTCTACAAGGGAAACTTCTCATCGCATCGACTCGAAATTCACTTTGTCTAAAATAACAGCAAGTTAGTTCTCATAACGAGAAACGGAGGTGATTTGTTTAAAGCAGGAATTTCGGCATTTTAATATATGGTTGTAATATAAGGGCAAAATTTACTGAAAATACATTTGTTCATTCACGTAGAGATTAAGATGTAATATTCAGTATGCCGTGAGCGTGGATATAAGAGAAGAAATCTGAGTCCCCAAAAGGAAAGGAACCCATGACCTCCCGTACAATAATTGGATCCTCCAAGCACTCAGCTACTGGGAGACTCGTGGCATGTAACAGTGACACAAGAAAACGACATATGCTCGCCACGAATCCCCAGTAGCTCAGACATTAGAGCGTCCGCCGACCGGTAACATTTGGCCCTCCGAGTATTGCATCTTCTTATTTTTTCATTCCTAAAAACGTACCACCTTGTTTTCTTTATCAGCGATGGGAATGTTAAGAGTAGACTGCTACCTACAATGTAGAAATCAGTGTACTAATGTTAATCAAAACTGTTGTGTGTAGATACATCATGATTCCTGCTAACAGAGGCAAGGAAAACAAAGAGTTGGGGATGGCTCTAAGAGGAACGGGAGGGTCTGGTAAGATGCTTATTTAGCAGTATCCATTATCGTATTTTCCTGGAGACCCTAACTGACACAAAACAAAGGAGAAAGGGCAACCGAAAGCCAGTTTTGTTCATCTCTGAAGACGAACTGATTGAATCTTTGATGACTGACTGACTGACTGACGGACGGACGGACGGACGGACGGACGAGTGTCAGCCTCACAATCACTTCGTTCAGTTTCCACTTACAGTTGATCCACGTCACGCGTGAACGGAAACCTGAACATGTGATCCGAGTTTTCAAATGATCAAGCTACTTTCAGTGACGAAAGGAGATCACAAAGGAAATATTGAAGATCCCATTGAAATTTGCGAAAATGGATTCTATCTTTGTAGACGCAAGGGGTCGTGACGGGACAAATCTTAGTTTTATCGAGAGACGGCTTAATAATTTTCGCGGTTCCCTTCTCATCAGTGGTTCGAAAACGTTTTAGACGTAGAAGTAGGTGAAATTATGTCAATTATGAATTTTGCCGACGCGGGGTTCCTGTTTCAACCAAACGAGAGCAAACCTTGGAGATGAACGCTTGTGTACGAACGGTAGCTCCGAAGGAAGTGGACGAAAAACCAAGATACATGTGCCGTGTCAAGCAATTAATGATGACAGTTTTTCCAGTTGCGAGGTTGATTGAAGACAAAGCCGACGTTTCGTCCACAGTTAACCAAAGCGTAATATGAGAGTTGTTTATATGGAGCTGAAATCAGTACGACACAAAATATAAATCGGCAGTTTTACGTGCAAAATACCTAAAAAGCGAAATAGAGTTTGAAAAACCTTACCTGTTATGTGTTTGCTGTGTTTTCCCGCTTTTCCGAGCTTCTGGAGGCCGTTTTGGGCGATTTTCTGTTTAACGGTCGATGCCCCGTCATGTCAAAGCTGAGTACGTGACAAACGGCTAACAAGACGTCGTATCGCCCGTTAAACAGAGTAATATCGCCCAAAATGGCCCCCAGAAACTCGGAAAAGCGGCAAAGACACAGCAAACACGTAACAGGTAAGGTTTTCAAACTCTATTTTGATGTTTAGGCATTTTCCACGGAAAAATGCCGATTATTTTCAATCGAATTAATCAGCTCCATACAAACCGTCTCTCATATTACAATTTTGTGACCGGTGCTTATAAAAGGACATATACCTAATTCAATAAAGGTTGCTTTGGGCATTGGGAAGCTATTGTTTGCGGTCACTCAAGCAAAGCATTGCATTGTGTTCCGTATGCCCAATGTCCAATTGCCAATGACCAATTGCCAAAGCAACCTTTGTTGAATTAGGTATTTATCCAGGTTTCGCTAGTTTGAACATTTCAATAGATTCTAGAACGTCGCATGAAAGTTTAGAAGGATAACTTCGTCCCCCTTGACTGAACGCCTCACATGTACCGAACGTTTCATGATGTCGAATGATACAATAAACTGCGCCAGGAGTTGCAGGAGCTGCTGTGGAGATCGTTGTAGGTCCCTCTCCAGTCAAATAACGATCAATTATTCGTGTTCTCGTTTCGTTGTGGAAAGTTGTACTTGGCCTGTTGTTCCGACCTAAGGTATTAACATAAGCAGGTCTGAACATTTCGAAAAATCCGTGGCAGATTCGGAATCTCCTTTCGATTTTCGAAAATCCCTCTCTGAAACTCTGAAAACGCAAGGTGAATGTCCAAATATGGAGAACGTGACTCGTCACGTTGATTTGAAGTTTGGAGTTTCCATTCACGCGTGACGTGGATCAACTGTAAAGTAACGTCTGCCACGTGCATCTCTACATCAAGAGATCCGGCATATAAAGTACCAGACAAAAAATGTCAAAAGCACAAAAGAATACTAGAAATAAACCATTTTATTTATTGCTTCGTATTTCTTGGTTCTCATTCGGATTTCTCTCCACATCTCTCTAGGGATTATGTCTTTCCTGAAGCAAATTCGTAATGACACGAGTGATACTTTCGTTTTCAACAATAACAACGCTGCCAAAAATTCACCTGAAACACCAGAGAGGGACTTAAATGGGATTCCATAGAGACGGCCGTTGATGGCGACAGATGGCGTTTATAAAATTATGATTCTTATCAATGGGGACCTGAAGGAAGCAACTTTGAGGATGAAAAAGTGAAAGTGACCTATTGATTGGTTTTTATTCGCAATACCTACCTCATGGCACTGTGTCAAAAGCTCTATATATACTATAAACATGTTAAACTGAGTAGAAGTGAAATACCAAATTTCTCGAAATTATCAGCCATCCCGAGTCTGGTCAACGTTGTTAAATAACTGCCAACACAAGTACGCATCTTGGACCTGTTTATAAATGTTGGTCACATCACCTTCACATTGAACGTGAGGCAAGCATGGCAGAGCATAATAGTGCTAATGTAAGGTAATACAATGTCTACAATGTCTAATTAAGTAATGTATGTGCACGTACAGTAGAAAGACAGCGAATGCTGTTATTTTGTGTGCTAGGTACTTTTATGTTTTTACACATTTCTTCAATAAAGAATATCCCAATTCTGTTTTTACACTAAATTACTGCACATGAAATATGTCCACGAAGTTCCAGTCATCAGCCAACCCGAGTCTGTTCTTAAACATTGTTAAGTAACTACCAACACAAGTGCGCATCATGGACCTATTTATTCATTTTGGTCAAATCACCTGCGCGTTGAACGCGATGCAAGCCTGCTGATATAAAGTAAATAAATATAAATATAAGGTAACATAATAAAGATATGTATTTGTAAGTAGAATAAAAACAATTGCTGTTATTTTGTGTGCTAAGTACTTTTCAACTTTTGCACGTTTCATTAATAAATGATATCGCAGTTTTATTCGTTCAATGAATTACTGCAGATGAAATTTTCTGAAAAAATAATAGGTGCTATCTCCTTCGCCAATTTTAAGCCATTGTACTGGAAGTCGTTTACCGTTGATTGTCAAGAGATCCTAGGTTTCTGTGGTGAGCCACCCTTTATTTTGTGCGTAAGTACTTGTCGTCCTATATTTTGCGAACGTCCAACATGGCTTGTTCCAAGATGCACTGAGTGCTCTTGTTAGGCCTGGGACGAACTGTTTAACATCTTTCAACATTGTTGAATACAACGTAGTTACAGGGTGTTTAAGGATACCACCAAACGAACTCAACATTTTGTGCTGATCTGAGAACAAAAAAATTGAATCAACGTCATTCAACAGGGTGGCCCAGTGCGTTGAGATCGTTGAATTTTTGACAACTTTTTCATGGGTTCCGTGTCAACTCTAATGACTAATTTCAGGAGCCATAATCGGGGACGGAGACTGTAAGCGCGGGGTCCACGCGGCCCCATCGAAAAAGACAAATGTGCCATTTTTAGAGAAAATTGCGGCACCCTCAAAGCCATAAACACGCGTGGGTACATGCAATTTGGCGTACAGCGAGGGTGCGCTGGATATGATAGATAACCAACGAGGCGCGTAGCGCCAAAATGTTTACAATTGTTTGATATCCAGCAAGCCCGAGTAGAATAATTGTTTTCATTTTTTTTGTCAGTGCGCGAGCGGGCGGTATCCTCCAAATCCTGCAATCTGATTGGTTCCGGGAGCGGGCAGTTTTTTCCTATCTCTGACCACGGTCATGGTAACCGCGGGAAAACTGTCGACCGAAGTTGCGACTTTGTTTTCGTCGCGTTTTTTTTTTTTTGGTGTTTTTGTTACTTTTAAGGTAGTCCTTTTGATACGTTATCCTGTTTAACATGGAATCTGATGACAGAAGATGACGAAAGCGAGTTCTATTATTCAGATGAAATGATTGAAGAAACGGACAAAGAAAACAAAGAAGAAAACAAGCAAACTTTCTCCATGAAAGACGTTCAAAATTTTATCGAGGGCCAGAGACCCGAAAACACTATCGAAAAGTAAGACAAGGTCTGACATGAATGCGTGGATTAAATTTTTAAAGAGCCTTGAAGAACAGAGAAATATTGAAGAAATACCTGCTGAAGAGCTTAATATTCTTATTTGCCGCTTTTTCATGGAGGTCACAAAAAACGATGGCGGTCCGTACGAGCCCTCGATGCTCACATCCTGTCAGAGACGCCTGCAGAGATACCTCAACGACAAACGACAAGGGCTCCAAGCTAAATGTCCTGAAAGACCAAGAGTTTTCGAAATCAAGACAAGTTTTACTGGCGAAGAAGAAACAGCTTGTAGAAGAGAGCGCGAAGGGTAACCGTCCTCGAGCTGCGCGAGAGCTTTTTGAAGAAGAAGAAGATTTGTTGTTTACATCAGGCGAGTTTGGTGACGGAAGTCCAGAAGCCCTCCAAAGAACCGTATGGTGGCTGTTGTCCATGCAGTTTGGATTCCGAGCTCGGGATGAGAGCCGTAAGCTGAAGTGGGGAGATATCAATCTTATTACGGATGGAACAACTGGAAATGAAGTCCTTGTTTGGATCGGCGAGAGAGGCTCAAAAACCTGTCATGGAGATGGCTCGCGAGGGTTCAATCCAACAGCTCAAGCTACAAATAACGAGCGCTATCCAGTTGAATACTACAAGTCATTTAAGAGTCACCGACCAGAAGAAATGCTGAAGCCAGATTCACCCTTTTTCTTGGCCGTAAATCACCGGCGAAAGCCAGAAAACAAGATTTGGTACTGCAAATCTCCACTCGGCAGAATGAAATCGGCAAGTTCATGGTCACGGCTGCAAAACGAGCGGGTCTCTCAGGAAACGTCACAAACCATTCATTGAGAAAAACTTGCATATCGCGCCTGTTGGATGCTGAAGTACCAGCCAACTATGTAGCACAACTCAGTGGCCATAAAAATTTGAAAAGTCTGGATGCCTACAAGACCGCTTCCATTGATCACCAGCGCCATATGTCCTTGCTTCTGAGCCGATCTTCAGATAAAGCGAGTCCTGGCCCACAACCCGAATGTCCGACAAGAAAAATGGTTGACACTCCAAGAAATACAGAAATTAACTTGAACACAAGTTCTTCTCTCACAAACCTTGCATCTTGTGCAACATCTGGCCTTTTTTCTGGTGCTGCAATTCAACGAATCGAGGGATGCTCGTTAACTTTCAACGTCGTAAGCCAAAAGGAGGTTAAGGCCGTAAACCAGTCCAAACCAAAGAAACGGAGGATCATCATCAGCGATGACTCCGATTGTGATTAACAGCTGGCCACTGTTATTGAAGCCTTGCAAATGTTTTTCACTTTGAAAGTTTTTAAGAATAATAGCTTTGGTGATTGTTATCCTAACAGTTTTGTGACTTGTGTTCAAATGAATTTAGATTAAACGCACGATGCAGCGATCACGATTTTTGCACGTGATTTCAAGCATTTGACTGCCTTTTTCCCTTTGTATTTTCAGATTTGAAATCAAAATTTTAAAACAATATTACTTCAAAATTTTGAAACTTAACAGTGATATTGTGTAAGAAATTACTAATAAAGGCGCAACTTCCATTAAAACACTCCACGTCGTAGATCGAAAGAAACCCGCGTTAAAACTAAATTGTACTAAAAACCTTAGAAGGAATAGTTTTGAAAAAAAATTAATAAAAAAAATAAATAGGTTATTTACCGGTCTAGGTCGGTAAATACTCAAGACCACGGGCACAGTTTTTTCCTATAGGGACCTCCCGGCTGGTAAATAACCTATATTTATTTAAAAACACAATCACTAATTGCTATAAAATCAAGAAAGAGAAAAAAGGAGAGAGAAACTCCGAGATGAAAGGGAACAAGAATCGATCGCGATCACATGACTGACCGAAAAAGGCGGCAAAACCTTGCGAAGTGTTGCAGCGTTTCTTTGCGGAGCTGAATGAATCAATAAAACTGCTCCGAAGTGAACATACAGGCACAAGATTTGGGAAAATCTTCCACTTTATTATGGGCTCTGAAATGTGGTATGTGTTTGATTTTTCCTGAAAAATTGTTGTAATCATCGTTCAAAGCGGATTGTAGCTGTACGATTTCACCGTTATAGCTGCGGAAGTTCAAATTAACGAGCTTGTAGTCGCTCCGTTCGCACAACGCTGACAACGAAGCCATCATGTGTTTGTTTGATCGAACTAAAGACAGAATTGATATTTTAACTTGAACGATAATTTCTATGTAGCTCACTAAAACAAGACTACGGAGGTGTATGGGGCGCCATACTGGACATTATTACAAACTTTTTTAATATATGCTCAACTTCAAATTTACCTGCTAAACTTTACATTGAGTATTCTCATTGCTATTTTTTCTTGCCAAATGCCATCTACATATGCTATGTTTCACAAAAAAGTTTCTTGTGTTCTGATACAGTATGGTCAACTTTACGTACCGTATGGTATGATGCACCACGCGCCGGTTTCTCTAAAATAGACCCCAGACCCCTCTCGGCTAGTGACACCGCCAGTGATAGAGGAAAGAACGGAAAATTTTCGAGAAGTGTTGACAAATATTGCCCGCCAAGCTAGATCATTACAGGAAAACTTTAACGAAAGTAACGTGCAGCCTATTGAGCAACCAATGCTTGAAATTGGACTACATAGCGACAATTTGCAGCTGTTGAATGCTGCATTTTGTCTGGATTATTACGGCGTTAAGCTTAGTCTATTCATTGCACTATTTGATTTCACGGTATTTTGTAGATATTGTAACGATAAAGGACAAATTAATGACAGAAATGAAAACGGATTTTAATAACTGCCTTAGTATGGTAAACAAATTACCTGTTTTGTAGCAGTTGACATTAATAATAATTATAATAATGATGATGATGATGATGACGATGACGATGATAATAACTTTTCAATATTAAATTATCATTTCTTTAAGCTAGCCTATTACAGGCTTACTAATCGGGGACACTTACTTATTGAAATATAAAGTTATAAAATCCTAAATTACAATTCATAAGATGCAAATATTAATAAGTTATAATAAGGTGCAATTACTATCTGAGAACTATTTAGTTTACATGCAATCGAATTCAATATTAATTACAACGCTTGGGACAGTTTCCTTTACATATGTCATCTGCGACCAGACAAGTAAGATCTTTTTTCCGAAGATTTGATGTTAATGCCGTTAGAATTGGTTTTTCTCGTCACTGGAGCTAAGTTAGTAGACGTGGTCCGCCGAAATATCTTAAGGAGTGTTTTCCGTATTTGACAGTGTTAAATCGACTAAGATCATGAGAGTCCGACAGAAAGACGTATCGTACATGCCTGTTGAATGGAAAGCGGCGATCAGGATAAAATGTAGAAGTGCAAAAAAAAAAAAATACAACAAGAAATGGACAGTTGTCCCCTACTTCTGTTCTACTAAGACATTGTTTAGAACACACCCTAAAAAGTATAACTTGAGTCAACATTTTCTACTTTACAGTAAAAAATCATTTAAAACAATGTTGAAGACCAGTGACTATACGTTTAAGGGTTTCCAGTTTATGTTCCTTGTTCGTTTATGAATTAGGAAGCATTTCACACACAACGCTTACAAGCTCCACATAGTGTGTTACACTTTCATTCCTATTTAAGTATGTGGGTATTAAGGAATGAAGGTAGTCTAGGTGAAGAGGCGATGAACCTCCATCAGTACTAAGACAGTGGTAATTCCATTGATTGGTTAATTCTTGCAAAGATTTGTTAATTTGCTGCAAAAGTACAAGATGGAGTGATAACAAATGAATTGTCTTTGGTGGGTCCAACAGGCCAGATGCTTCCATCATGTGAAACTCATCTATATAGCTCTTAAGAACTCCACTAATCACATCCCTATGAAGTCTTTCTACTCATTGGTTATGGACTGAGCTTCCAGTTATCATGCTACCACGGCACTCCAACATCTTGCGGGCTGCACCCACATTCTCGAGACCATGATCACTTCTAACTCTTGAGGGTATTCCATAAGTTTGGCATGCATTTTGAAAGAGTCAAACTGTGTCTGATTTGTTGTTTTTAGCACAGTATAGGTATGGAGTCAGACTGGAATACCCATCAATAGCCGTCTCGATTACAAACCGCCAGCGTATCATCTTGTGATTACCATCGATATGCCATAAGGCATTTGGACATCGCACATTGTATTTTCGTCGACAAACAGTTCCTCTCCATCGAAGTGCTGTTCCAATTGGATCCATCTCACGCATCAGTTACTTAACTTTCCATCGCTGCACCTATATTCCCCTACTATAGAGTGCGCCCAGCATGCGAGTTTGCATGATTTCTCTTAGTTTTCCGTCTTCACAGGAAGTCCAGTTCTGTTCATCATTCATTTGGAACTCTTGCCTCCTTCTACTCAAGGTTTTAGTAGAAATTCCGAGTAGTTCTGCTATTCTTACCTTAGAAAAGTGCAACTAACAAAGAAATTCTACTTGCCTTTTGGAAAGTCCAAACTTTAAACTTTGGTTGACTTCTCGCCTGTGCAGTTTCTCGCACATTGGTGGCAAAACATCACGCGAATTTTAACTTGTCTCCTGCCGGTTTCTCAAAGCAAACTGGAAGTCTTTTCAGACGTGTGAACAATTCATCCATATTGCTGTGAAAGTTGTCCATTTCTAAATCCTACTCTGAAAGAACATAGTTCGTAGAGGAAAACTATGGAGAAATTATGGAAAGAAGCAATAGTTCTGCAGCCGCTTTTTTAAAATAAAAACAGTTCTCCAGCCTCTGCAAGCCTTTCGTGTAACTTTCAATGGGTACCAACGGAGAAATATATTGTTCTGCTTCTGCAAGTAGCGCTTTTGTCCGTTGAAAAAAGTATTAGTCAGGTCTATTCTCGGAGCCTGCTATACCGCATAAAGCCGCCATTTTTGGCTTCTGCAAAAAATGGCCAAGAGGGGCCTGGGGGCTATTTTGGAAAAACCGGCGCGCGGTGCATCATACCATACGGTACGTAAAGTTGACCATACTGTAGGAAAACACAGGAAACTTTTTTGTAAAACATAGCATATGTAGATGGCATTTGGCAAGAAAATATAGCAATGAGAATACTCAATGTAAAGTTTGGCAGTTAAATTTGAAGTTGAGCATATATTGTAAAAGTTTGTAATAATGTCCAGTATGGCGCCCCATAGAGGTGAGGAACATTAGAATTCACCATCTCACTTTTTCAAACGCAAACCACAAAACACAGTTGTTCTCAGTTAAAGCCCGCGGACGGAATGGTAAAAGCGACACTCAAACAACTGTGAAAGCGATTCCACGTGTTTTACATGGCATCCGATTTGTATCTGAACATTTGGAGCTGCTGGAACACAGATAGAGCTACAACGAGTACAGGTAAATCAGTATCAATTTTGCGTGGTATAACCAAAAAATGTCGCCCTTTCTGGTACTGAACTTGTTCAATGCTTGTTGTTCAGACTGCTGCATGATTTTTGGACTGACTCGCCATAAAAGTTTGACAATTTTTATTAAATGCTTCTCTCCCATTTTACTGTGCTTTATTTTGTCTTGTCTCGATATTTCGGAGTCAAAGCCTTCCGTAAAAAACCTATTGCTTGTGAAATTTTAAGAACAAGTCGTTGACTTGACGATGAAAGAAATTGTAAACACAGCGCTAAATACTTAAATTTCTATGTCTACAGTTTCTTTTCGTCCTAAGAAATCAAGCAATCTGAAACAACTTAGATTTGTGTTTCAGTGACTTTAAGTTGTAATTTCTCCTTAATTTAACTTCGATACAAAGTGATTTTTCTCGCCGGGTTGCTGGCGGAGAAAAAGAAAATTAAAACCCTCGCCACGTCCACTGCGCTATGTATCGCTTCTAGGTTCGTAAATTGCCCAGTAAGTAATATTCAGTACTAGGGCAGCATGAAGTTTCACTTCAACTTTCTCCTTCTCTGCGATGCAGTTTTTTTTTCTTTGAGTTTTTCCAGTTCTCTATTTTGTCGACGATTGATAACGCACCGCGAGAGCATTTGATTGAAAATAAAGCACGCTTTTCGCTATTTTTTGTCTTCATTTCGGCCACTTCGGTAAAGACGGACATTATTTCAGAAAACATACGCCGAGAAATCTCGGGAAACCTGGCTTTTTCCTGTCTGATTTGCCTTCAACTGTTTCATCGTAGTTCGACGCCTTTTTTGCCCGCAAAACGTTTCATCCGTCTAACAGAGAAATCCTCGTCCGACATGTCCGACGCATCTTCACCACAGGATTTGTCTAAAATATTCTCACTGCCATTATCGGAATCACTTGTATAATCCTCATATTAAGAATCGCTATCCAGAAAGTTCTCCCCAAGGGCTTGCCTCAAATTTGGAAGTGACACTGATGACAGAAACTGAATTTCTTCATCTCCAACGAAGGCAATTTCCGACGCCATTTTGTTTGTTCTCTTTTCGCGGAGTCCTCGCAACATACACGCGCGTGTGTGACGGACGATGGCGCAATTTTTTTCTAAAAATAGCACATTTGCCTTTTTTGAAAAGGCTTTCAAGTTACGGTCTCCGTCTCCGTCTCCGTCCCCGATTATGGCTCCTGCTAATTTGTAGCGGCGTCTGCTCGCGTAGCACGCCAGCGGAGCACCATTGCCAAGTAAATTTGGTAACCTATCGACCCAAGAAATTTTGGTTGTGACGTCACCGTACGCACCCACCCGCCTGCCCGCTCATACAGACTCTGGGGAAGGGGGAGGGAAGTCCCAGGACAACCCGACGAGGGTGAAGAATGCCATCTTTTCTTGGCAAGAAATCGCATGAACACCATCGCTTTTTTTAAAAAAGAAGTCTTTTTAAAAGCTTAGCTTGTTTAGCAAAACGATTCAGTTTGGCAGAGGTGAAGTTTAGAACTTGAGAAAAATATCAAATATCTATAAATGGAAAGAAAAAGTTCAAAAAAATACTCAGTAGTCTTTTTGGTGGAAGGCAAAAAGTTCAAGTTACGAAATTTGCCTTCGAGGACGTCATCTTTGTTGTCGGTTCTGCTGCGAACTCGGTTGGCACTACGCTTGAGTTCGCAGCATTTGGTCGCGGTCCCGACGCCAAATATAGCAGAGCTAGTGCCTTCTGGTTTTTTCTGTCCACAACCATGGTTTTTGCGACGGTTCGAACACATTTTCTCAGGAAAAACACAGCATGTTCATGCCCATCGGCATCTTGTCACGGGAAAAGAAATAACTACTAAAATTAACTAGCCCAGGTAGTGTTCAGTGGCGTGCGTGCCAGTCTGCGATGCCGGCAACCCGGGTTCGATAACCAGAGAGGACATGAATTTTTTATTTTTTTATTTTATTATTATTATTATTATTATTATTATTATTATTATTATTATTATTATTATTATTATTATTATCATTATTATTATTTTTGACTTTAATGACTTTAATGAGTGTTTTCACAAATTAATAAGTACCAGCAAAAAAATAAAAGTTAAAATGTGGAGCTCCGCCTTTAGATTTGGCTAAATCTATAAATATGAACAAAGAACTCAGAAGTGAAGTTGTCAAGTTTCATGCTCGTGGTCGCGACACCTCCTCTCATAATTCCTGGATCTGATTGTCGAAAAAAACGTTGTCAAAGAACAATTAAAAATCAGACTTTGTCAGACTTTGTAAAGACCCACAAAAGCAGCCTACATTTTTCAAGTCAATAACTTCTGTCAAACAGACTGAACTTTAAAACAAGCAAGCCCGTAGCCATGATCCACAGGGCGCCTACAATACTTTGCCTAGTTCATTGGCAACACAGTGCTGGCCAGATATCTACGATATCTACGTAGGTCTAATTAATATATCAAATGTAGCTAAATGATATACCGATATACCGTTTACGTAAACTATTTGACGCCTAATAGGGTCATTTTCGATCCCTAGTGTGTTTTGTGGATAAAAACATTTTGACGTCACCCGCTTTGAGGACATATGCATAGGTGCGTCATTTTGGAAATTTTGACCAATTCTGCTAAAATCGATGGCAAATTTGATCACTTGCCTGGTACGCTTTCAGGTTTAATTTTCCCCTTTTCTTTAAAGATAGCCGGACACCGTTCCGCAACCAAGGAAAGCAAAGAAAAATGACTTACGTGTATGCGCCAAAGATAAATTACACCCTAAATTGCCTCGAATTAGATGTAAAAGTTTTTTGATAGAAATTTGCATTATCAGAACTATAGTTGCAAATTGCCCCGGACAGCAGAAAAGCCAAAAAAGGGCGTTTGGAGTTAAGAAGTCCGGTTTTAGACAAAGCATCCGGTGTTTAAGGGTTGTCGAAATTTCCACAAACGTGACGTCGTCCTATTACAATTAAAAATACGTTGTAATTGTAATCCAGAGATTACAGCTTTTAAGCTCTCCATCTAACAAAACATAAAAACTAAAAGCATACGACCATATGGTCATGGACACTTTAGAATTAACATGTTATTGGCGAAATGATGACGATAGTCATTGAAGAGTTTTGGATAAACTGACGTGCACAAAACCTATGGCTTCCTAATGGGAAAGAAAGACAGCTAAATCTAAAAGTAGGCCAAAAGATCGGCTTTGACCATTTGGTGTTTTGGTGAAGCTTGTTTTCGGCGTTTTAACTCTACAGGGTTTCTCCAATCTATTTTAGCTAAACAGCATAGATGAGTAATACCTGACTAGTCCAACACTTGAAGGAAGTTTTGTCATCATGGTCTGACCATCTCTCGAAAAAAACGAAAAAGACGGGGAGATCGTTCCGATTCCTGTTTCTTTCTTGATCAAACTCTTTCGTGCGCAGACAGAGCCTGGATTGTGATCATAGATAGAACATTTACATTAGAACTGGAACTTGTGCCATATTGTTTCCAAGTTATACAAAATGGTAGTCGCTGGATATTCTTCTTACATCGCCAATTCCGTCTTCAGCGCTTTCTTATGTTATACCACCATCATACTGAACAGTGTCACAATCCACGCCATAAGAAAAACCTCGTCGTTACCAAAGCCTTTGAAAACACTGCTTCTGAGTCTGGCTGTGTCTGATCTTTGTGTCGGTTTACTGGTCCAACCTTTGCATATTACAGTTCTTGTTATGCAGTTGGAACCAAACGTTGAAAACAGTCCAACTTTTAAGAGCACGTATTTCGCGTTCCTTGCTTTGTTGAATCTATTTTATTATACCTCGTTCTTTTCTGTCACGGCTCTAAGTTTTGACAGATTCTTAGCCATTCGTCTTCACCTCAGATACCAGGAACTTGTAACTCACAAGCGCGTTGTTGCTACGGTGATCTCGATATGGGTTTTCGGTGCACTTCTTTCGTTGACTGGGGTGTTGCTCGGTGCACGGGAAGATAGGTACATTGTTTATGCAACTCTTGAGGTTTCCTGTCTCATAATTGCAGCATTGCTTTACTGCAAGATTTATTTAGCTGTACGACGCCACACAAAACAAATTCACTCCCTAAGAGTACAACAAGAAGGACAAAATGCTGAAATGGCAAAAACTGCAAGACTAAGAAAGTCTGCCATCGGTACATTCTACGTGTATCTCGTATTTTTGGTTTGTTATTTACCGCAGATCGGTTTTTATTTTGCCACTTTTTTCTCTGAATGGAGTGCCGCTTTAAATGTTTTCTTGCATTACGCTCTGACACCGGTTCTTCTTAATTCATCTCTGAATCCTTTGATTTACTGCTGGAAGATGACAGACATTAGACGCGCTGTCATAGACATACTGCGGAAAATATTGCCAAGTCAAAAATGAGAAAAAAATGAATAGTTGAAGGGATACAACCAACTCAAACAGTCTCGGGAAGTTCTCCTTTAGTTTGTTAATTTCTTGTCTTGGAAGGTTTTCTGATACAGCGTTGTAAAAATCACCAGCAAGAGCTTTTCATCGCAGCTCAGACAAACTATATTTAGGCACCAAGA
Organism: Siderastrea siderea; assembly: GCA_964030785.1. Lineage (NCBI taxonomy): Eukaryota > Metazoa > Cnidaria > Anthozoa > Scleractinia > Rhizangiidae > Siderastrea > Siderastrea siderea. The sequence goes on along the minus strand of OZ034973.1, from coordinate 38,192,025 downwards.
TTTAATCCAAAGACCTTGAAATTACTTGTTAAACTTATCAGGGTAATGCAGCTGCTTATTTGAGTAAAACGCCTTAGCTTCGCCATCTAGGTGTGCTAAACAAATTTTTATGAAGATCTGTATGGGTACATTAAGTTTTAAAAAACTACTCCGAAATGAATCTTAATGAGTTAAAGCTACTGGCGACCGACTTTATTTATCAGTCTTGTGTCGAGAGTTGAAGGTACAGCGTGAAACAATTTAACGTTCCTTAGTTGACTTTGGTTCGTTTGATACACACGGGTTTCACAGGCTGCTAGCTTTCACCCTTGCTTCTTTACTTCAAAAACTCATCAATAATTCACGAGACGATACGTCAGGTGCATGCACTTAATATTGGTAAAACATCTCTTATTTGTAAACATGAAACTCAACAAATGGTGATTTTAATACCTTTTTTGGTAGATATTGACAGGAATATCACCCTTCTCTTTGGAAAAATCTTTGACTTGCGCAACTAACCAAACGTAAAGATAACGAGAAGAATATAACTAGCTAATCCAAATCCACATGGCTTTTTATTTTCTACCCCTTTTTTGTCTTATCTGACATATCCTTTGACCACTTACTCATGAAACGTTTGGACTTTGGGTTTTATGTCTCAGAAATTTGTCTCCGTAAACATTCGCAAAACTTTCGCAGCTTGAGCACATTTGTGAGACAATACTTGTTTTTCATGCATATTAATTTCCTGGATCTGCCCATAATCAAGTAATTTTTATTAAAATGGCGCCCCTTCCATAATTAATATATTTAAAACAAACAGATAGATAGTGCTCATAGATGCATCTTTTTACATCTCAAAACTGAGCCAAAAATACTTGATTATCATGTCTTTTAAGTCACTCTCAGTTTAAGGTATATTTTGCGGCCATGCATGTCTAATCCCGCATCCCCTTACATTCCGTGTGTAATGTCCCTAAAGAGCGTCTCGGTGACACCACCCCAAAGACCCTGTCCCACTTTTAGCCACAGACCAGAATTTTGAAGAGATTCATGAATTTATTTATTTGGTTATTTTATTATTATTATCATTATCATTATTATTATTATTATTATTATTATTATTATTATTATTGTTGTTGTTATTGTTGTTGTTATTGTTATTGTTATTGTTTTGTTATTGTTATAGCAAAGAGCAAATGAAAGGATCGATAGAAATTGTTTCCCCCTACGAATTGTTAGTGGGTTTCAGCCATTACAGAGATATTTTTAATTTTACTCAGTCATTTGACTTGGACTCCAACTTTACCCAGACTAGGATTTTACAACGAACCGGGGAGGGGGGGGGGGGGGGTCCTTGAATCGTGGTTGCTATTTACTGGAAAGTATTCGATTTATTACAATGTATGGCTAAGAGGTAAAAAGCAAATCAAAGCAATTTGTACAAACGTAGCGGTTTTTGTAATTTTTTATATTTTTGAGGATAGTGAAAGCCTTTTTTTTCGGTTTTATAATATGTGAAGTACAAAATAAGGTTTTGTGAGTTCGTAGACAAGACGCCCCCTTGCCCTCCCCCCGTAATTAACTCGGTGACTCGACAAACCTCGAAGCAGTTGAGTAACTTGACTTCAAAAGAGACTCTTCCTGTATACGGAGAAGAAACACAGTACGGTTTTGAGCAAACGTAATTTGATATTTCCCAAATAGAATATGTTTTATTTAAGACGATTAACTAGAAGCTAAAAGATAAAGAAAAAATAAAATCCCATTTCGCACGAGGAATTGAACATGCGATTCGAGTCAATAAAACGAGTATTTTGTTTACATTTAACCGGATCGAAACAGAAGAAGGCACTTCTACACTAAATAGATCTACCTTCTATTTTGTGCCAGAAATGTACTTACCAAAGGTTCCTTGTCCGGAATTAAACCAAAAACTGGTAAAATGTCAAATTCCACAGGAGAAGGAACGGAGGCCATTTGTGAAAATGAGGGAGCCTGGCTGAATGAGTTTCTACAACAAGATGCCCTCCGGTATTTCCGGTATCTTATACAGTGGAACCCCAGTATAACGTGCTCCTATATCATAAGGACCCCGGTATAACGGACGATATTCTTCAACCCAATTCTTGGTTTTCACTGTCACGCCATAAAATATTAAAATCAAAACCAGTTGATGAAAGAAGCCAATAATTTGTAATGTTATAAAGGATACACAACTAAACAACTTCACCAAGTCCCAGATCTGTATGGTATTCGGTTGTTGAGTTATTTGCCGGAACGTTCGACTGAAATTTGCAGAGCTCAGTATGGAAACGCCATGTTGGTGTCCCTAGGAGGGGCACAAACATGGCCGCCAGGAAATCAATGAAAACATCTGGAATTTACTTCTGCTCTTTCAGCGATTACTTTTCTCTCTTGAACTACTATACAACCACATTAATTTCTCTCCTAATGTTTTAACTGTCCAAACTGGTAAAAATCACAAGGACAGTCCTTTTTTGCACAGGAGAAAGCTTTGTCACGGACGCTGTGTTGGTGTCACGTAGGGTGAAAAGCCAGAAATTTAATATTCTGTATTTTCAAAACGAAAGACGCTACCGAGCTGAAAACTTGTGAAAAGATATATGTTTTAAGTCATCTTCACCCTAGTGGGGATATAAAATCTGAATACCTTGCCATCTATGATTTTAGAATTTTATGACGTCACGTGAAAACCAGCAATAATGGAAAAATGTTTGGAAAAGAACCCCATTATAACGAACTCATTTTGCCAGTCCCTTGGCATTCCGCTGTGTCGGGGTTCCACTGTATAAACAAAATTAATTCCTCCTCCAAAGGTTGAAAATACTGGCCTTTGCGCTCAAGTACATCTTGGGTGGGTGGGTGCCGCCCAGCCCTCCAATTTCAGACCCCTTTTTTTTGGGGGGGGGGGGGGTTGGATTCAAATAGCAAATTTGTACACAGCAGTAAAATAGCAAAATAAAGTTTAAAAAGGATGGAATATTCAGTTGTCACGAGACTGAAACAAAGAAAAAATTTGATTCCCCGACGGGATTCGAAACCATTACCTCCCGCATACCGTCGGGCGTTCTAACCACTGAACCACCGAGCTACTGGGAGTCATATTTAGTGCGGTTCGTTGTGACACGCGTCAATGCGGAAAGCACCGTGTCTTACAATAAGGAAAGAAAGATAATAAATTTTAAGCTCGGATAGAAATAAGAAAGTATTGTGCGGCAACTCTTCTAATATATTCAGACGTCCTGAACCAGACTACTGCTGTATTGTGGAGAGGTGCTGCTTGCTCATAAAACAAAGAAAAGTTGTGTTTCCAATCCAATGCATTGAAAAAGCCTGGAGGCTCATCAAAATCGGTGCTTAGCTGATCTGGTTTCTGTAGCATGAAGCAATTAGGAGCATTACTACTCCCCCTGGTGGGGATGCTAGTCCATCACAGGATACCCAGCATAAGGTGACTAGAGTATCACTACTTCCGCCTGGATGGGATGCTAGTCCATCACAGGATACCCAGCATAATGTGTCTAGGGGTATTACTGACCACCCTGGATGGGATGCTAGTCCATCACAGGATATCCAGCATAATGTGACTAGGAGTATTACTACTTCCCCCTGGTGGGGATCACAGGATACCCAGCATAATGTGACTAGGAGTATTACTACTTCCCCCTGGTGGGGATGCTAGTCCATCACAGGATACCCAGCATAAAGTGACTAGAGTATTACTACTTCCCCCTGGTGGGAATGCTAGTCCATCATACAGTTCTCCCTTAATAGTTTCTTTTTACTATCCTAGGACCACTTACAATTAAATAAATAGAAGCAGTTTGTTGCTGGATCTTTTCGTAAATTTCTGGTCAACTTTGAGCCCAGTCAGCTTTGATCACACCTCAAGCTAAGCGGCGAACGAAATATTTGTTTGGATTTCTCATGTCGCAAGTTCCCACGGGTTTTCTGTTTTTAGGGTGCGTTTTTTGGGAGAATCCGGAAACGGATTTGTGACCCCAGATCAGATGGATTCTTCACCAGCAAAAAAAAAAAAAGAAAAAATCCGAAAAAGGATTATTTTATTATGACAAGACAGGCTGGAGGTACGCAATACTTATATCAGAACGATATGTCTCTAGTACTGCCCTAGAATTCGACTAGAATGGAATACAAATAATATATAAAAACGAGTACATTATCTGCAGTAGTTCAAGTGAACTCGCTATTTGCGTTTACAATCATCAAAATTAGAAATGGTACACAAATGAAGTTATCCTGATGTGGTAATGCTTCTGTCTGTACTTCTGGAGAAAACGTTACAAATACACGGAATGGAATAATCACCTGCATTTTCTTTTCCATGATCGAATGCTTTGTCACGCAAGATCGAGAGAAAATATGGTGAGACAAGTAAATTTGCATGGAAGACCGCTTGTCGGAAGTTAAAGAAACGGATTTAGATTTGATCTGAAGAATCCACTAGGGGCGCGTTCCTTTTAGTGAATCTGGATTTGGATTCACGTAATCCAATACTGGTTTCGGCTTTCCATTAACGAAAATCTGAAATAAGATTCGAATCCCAAAAATCCACCCCATTGAGTGGACTTTTTGGATTCAATCTCAATCCAGATTCAGATTCTGCGTTCCTTTTTCCTATTTTCGTCCTTTTGTTTAGGACGCAAGAACGAGAACACTTTGAAACAAACAAACAACAAAACAAAAGACCAAACAAACACAGAACAGAACAGAGTTTATAATAAAAAATAATGATTAAAAAACTGGAAAAACCTTTTGTTTTCAAAGAGGAGAGGACGGCACTTCAGGGCAAGTTCCAAGAAGACCTGTCAGCAGTTCTGCACTTGTTCTTGATAGTCGAAAATGTGAGTGGGAGTCTGTATAACTTCGAACAATTTACTCGGCATAACCAGTAATTCTAATGGCTTGTTGCCTTTCTTTCTTTTCATTCGAGGCTGGAATTAACGACAGGATGCTGTTGTCAGTATATTTTGTTGCCAGCTGGTATTCATCGTCCACAAAATCGAGTAAAGCGTCACAAAGTGCCAACCTTCGGATGGCTGCTTTTGTTTTCGACTGGGAACGAAGCTGCGAAGTCATGTGACGAATAAGAGAAAACTAGGAATCCGGATTATGCGTTTCATATTTTAACTTAAATCTGGATTTTATAGATTCAAATCTCATGCGTTCCATTTTTTATTATGAATCTCTAAAATCTGGATTTTTCAACCCGTATCCGGATTTGCTAAAAGGAACGTGCCCTAGAAGTGTGGATTTTTGGGATTCATGTTCCGTTTTTGGATTTTAGTAAAAAAAAAATTAAAATCTGTTTTTAGAGTCAAGAATTCGAATTTGGATTTTGCCAAAACGCACCATTAGATAAAAGCTCGTTTATTTTGTTGGAAAAAACCTAGAGCTAAACTTTGCCGTCTTCAAAACTCTCAAGAGTTTGAACAGTACCGAAACGTTACACACTGTAAATCCGGCCTTGAAAATTAAAAAGGAAAAAGAATACAAACGACGTATGCATGGAAATTCGCCAACTAAGTCGAGTTCGTTGTCTTGCGTGCTTTTTTGGGAAACTTGTATCACTCGGGCAAGAGCACGTAGCAAAAAGCCCTACCAAACCTCAGTCCACAAAAACAGCGCATTCGACAAGTGATTCGAAGCAAAATAAAGTAGGCCCAAGTTGATTGAGATCGAATCAAAAAGCTTCACAGTCCTGCCGGATAAGATACGTGTCTGTTGAGCTGCCTCTTCTGTGCCACTGATAGTGTAAAGCTGTGTTCACACTAGCACCAATGAATGTTAAACCAGGGCAAATTGGTGGGACAAACAAGGGGGTTAGTTTCTAAAGAAACTGTGGTGCTGCGTCAGTGGGGACGTGAAACACAAAATTTTGGATTTATCAACTGAGTTGATAAAGTAGATTGGCCACCGTAAAGAGATTGAAAGCTGACGTTTCGAGCGTTAGCCCTTCGTCAGAGCGAATCGGTGGGAATTGGTGGGAGGCGAGCGCTCTCACCACTGCACCAAAGCCGACCGCTTCTCACCACTGCACCAAGTCCGCTCAAAGTTGAAAAACTAGGTCGACTAGACTCTTCAAAACAAGTCAAGTCAGCAAAAGCATTTACCTTTGAAGAAATGAATCAACACATTAACAGGCTGGTTCTAACCGAATCCTATAGATTTGAAAGGAAACCGCCGTAGAACTCAGGACTGATTAAATCTATTCAGATACGACTCGGGGTGCGTTTTTTTGGGAGAATGCGAAAACGGATCTTTGATCCCAGATCATATGGACTCTTCGCCACCAAAAAACTTTGGATTCCAGGGCTTGAAATAACAGCCGGTCAACGGACAATGTCCGGTCAAAAATAGGTTTTGTCCGGTCAAATCCTTGGATGGCCGGACAATTTGTCCGGTCGTTTACGCTTGTAAAGAAAAATTTAATGCAGAGCTTCAGGTTTTAAATTTCTAGAGGTTCAACATTATTGGCGTTCGTGAATAAAAGGGGGAAAAGAAGAATGAGATACTACCAGACCAAGAACTTTTAAAAAATGATTCATGATATTGGTTGTAAAATTTGCGGTGGTTGCAAATTTTCGCTTTGTCATTCATCAAGCCACCACCGCAAATTAGCGGGTCTTCCGGAGTAGTGTGCGTAGCCGTGTGAATTACTACATTCTTATATATAGTCCGCTTAGATCTTGTACACGTGACATGAGAAGCATAACAAAGCCTCTCAGATTCTCGGGCAACACTCAGCGAGAACACCCTTAATCACCTGATAAGAGTCAAAATGGAAGGTCCCCCTTTCGAGATTATGACCCTACACCAGCCATTCACTTATGGGCACGAGCACCACTCGCCGTCCGAACCAAAGCAAGAGGATATCGTACAAGGCCCGAGAGACTGCGAAAAGGGGAACCGTCTTGATCGATTGTTCTTCAACTGAAGAAGATTCCAATTCAGACAATGAGGACGAATTAGAAGAAAGAGAAAAGGATGACGAGCAATAGATTTAATAAAAGAAACAGGAGTGGATCACTAGGCTCCCGAACATTGTATATATTTTTGGAGTTGATGTTTTTTTTGTTGTTTTGCTCAAAACCACAACAAAGTGCTTTCATTTCTTTAATTGCACAACGTTGATAATTCCAGTAATTCCAAAAACGGCCAAATATTCATCCATAAAAGTCATGATTCAGATCGTCTTTCTTAAATATAGATTTTAAAAAGGCTGAAAGGGAACAAATCATTCATCACTTGTGGCAGGGCCCTGGTAAATGTTTGGTTACCAAGCTTTTCATTAATTATTGGATTTACGGGCATTACTTCGCAAGGCAATGTTTTCCTCAGGCAGTATAGACTTGAAATTGACAAAGAGTAGCAAAATTAGGTTGCCACTCAAGTATTCTAAATGAGAAAAAGAGCTTTGCCTGTTAGTGTCATTTTCCCAGCCCCTTTTAATAAGACATAATACTGAAAGATTTTAAGATTTGAGCTTATTCATTCTAACCTTGCATTGTATCAAATCAGTGAATATGGATTCTACTTGTAAGTGTTTCTTGTTGTATTTTCACATCAGTTCGCTTTTATTATCATGAGAATCAACTAGATCGCAAGCTTCAATTTCATCACATTCATAACTTTAGTAGGTATTGATTTTGCCCAACGTTGCGGCTTTACCTTGCGTTCCACTTTTCCTGCATTGAGTTCGAGGCTGCATGTATAATAAAGGTGTACAAAATGTACTTGTTTGATATGTAAACATCATGCGGGGGGGGGGGGGGGCATTCTATAGAGATGTGACGTAATGGATATTTGTCCGGCCAAAAATGGGTTGTGTCCGAGCAAAAATAGGTTTGATCGGACAACTTGACTGGTGCCAGCCGGGAAATTATTTCAAGCCCTGGATTCATGATCCAAAAAAAACGCAAAATCCATATTAGATTTAAGAATCCGGATTTGGATTTGCTAAAAAAAAGCAGCTTCAGGCAATTAAGTTGTTGTTGTTGTTTTTTTAGATTAACTACTGTCGGCTACGTTTGAAAGGATAAATATATGTTGTGAATATGAGTCTTGCTGACACGGCTAAATACGAATGACTGAACACGAGTAGCTAAAGCAAATCATTAAAAGCTAGTTAATAGTTAAATTTGGCGAGACTTAATTGGACTAAATTTTACGGCTTAACACGCATAAAATATGATAAACGACTAAAATAACGGATGAAGCTGTAAAAAGCTAAGTACGGAATTAATTTCCCCAACATTTGTCCTTCCTTAAATCTCGACGTCCCTGTCGAGTAAAATAAATCAGTAAAGTGTAGAAAAGTATTTTGACTGAACATGACGAAAACGTTTCTAAATACAGCTGAATATACAGACTAAAGAAATGCGCCTAAAGGTGGTGCTTCTTAAGCTTAAATATGCGCTGAAACACTAACGACTAGTAAGAAGTACTAGTCAACCTATAGAACGAGTAAAGAAAGGAGTCTTAACCTAATTCTAATCGGTAAAAACGCGGTCATAAGTTTGACGATATCATCGCCTAAATTTATATTTACAATTGCAGTTTTCTAGTTTTGACTGAAATGGCAATGCATTGAGTGATCTTGTTTCATCAACAATAAAGCCTTATTCTTTTTAGGTATCTGCAACTTGGTCCATTTCACGAAAGTAACTGTTTTCCATATAAAATAGTGTATCAAAGCCGTCAAATTTCTCAACCTCGCCTCTCTTTAAAACTAAAATCCTGTCACAGTCACTAATAGTGTTCAAACGATGTGCTATAGTGATGACTGTGAAGTCCCTCAGTTTTTCACGCACAACGTTCCATATTCTTTGTTCTGTATGTGGATCCACATGCGCAGTGGGCTCATCCAAGATAATGATCTTGTTCTGCTGCAACAACACACGAGCCAAACAGATCAACTGGCGTTCTCCAACACTGACATTTGCTCCATGTTCTAACAACTCGTGATCCAACTGTCCCTCTAGACTCTCCACCAAGTCTTTCAGCTGCACATTCTCTAAAGCTCGCCATAAATCTGCGTCTTGGAACTGCTCCATAATGTCGAGGTTTTTCCTCAGCGTTCCACTGAAAAGGACAGGATTTTGACCAAGAAGAGATATTGATCGCCGAGCTTCTTGCAGATTGATCGCCTTTATTGGAACTCCATCGACCATTATATCACCATCAGCGTCTGGCATGCGCATTAGAGCTGCCACAAATGATGACTTCCCTGCACCAGTGCGGCCTGCAACACCGATCTTTTGTCCTGGTGTAATGCTAAGACTGATTTTCTTCAGCACTTGTGGTCCCCCCGGATAGTAGGTCAGTGATACGTCTTGGAATGTGATATCTCCTTCGTGTGGCCAGTGTTCCGGGGGAAATCGTTCCACTTTGTATCCAGGCTCAGAGTCAAGGTTGGTGTACGTCATGACTCGTTCAACTGACGTCATAAAATTCTCGACATCTAACGTTTTTCTGACAGTAAATTGAGTAACGGTCAGAGTCTGGATGACGTAAACTAGAGCAAGTCCGGCAAAGGCTGTTTTTTAAAAGGAGAGAAATTTAATCAGTAAATTTTCTCATTCACTTTATCTATCTAATTGAAATAGGAACTGCATGAACCTATCAATTATTCTCGGACTGCTATACTTAAATTTCAACGTAAACTCGATAGGAACTAATATCTTCCTAACAAAATGTGATTGCTAAACGATCTTCACCTAAAACTCTGCGATCGTTGCGTCGATCGCTTTCCGGCAACTTGGGAAAAATGAACCGTTATTGGGTTCGTGGAGAGACGAATCTACGCATGAGCAGATAACTCATTTGCAGGTGACGTTGTAGCCTCTAGGAGCAAAAAAAAAAACGCGGGAGAAAATAACTTGAATGAATCACATATGTTCTTGTTTATATTATCCAAAAATGCGTTCACAGAACACGTTTGCACTACCAAAGTATTTGAACGTGGTTCTAGAAATAGAAAACCAGACAACATTAAACCAACTTTAAAGTAGAAATAGTGTAAATAGTGTGACTAGGCTTCTATTTCTAACACAGAAGTAGTGTGACCGGGCGCAAGACTGGTGACGGCGCGTTTCTGGTGCTAGAGAAGATAACACTAACTTATTAGAAATATAAGTATACCTACCAGCATCTTGAGAAACCAAAACTGCAGCAAGAGCCACTGCGACAGTTAACAGTGAAGAAAGGAGATCCAGGCGAACACCAAGCCATCTCCCACTGGCCTTTACCATGATATATGATTGATTGTGAATGTCTTGGTATCTGCAATAGGAAAATAACAAAATTTTGTCCCTTTTTTGTCCGTAAGTCTTCGAATGTCTGGTCAAATTTATCTGATCGCCCTTAGTTAAGGCACGTTTTGATAGAATTTTGCCTGGTGCATCAGCTGGTTATCGAAAACATTATCTGTTGTCACTAAAAGTGGTGGCGTCACAAACCCTACAAGGATCGTGGTCCCTCAAGGCCGGTTTTGGCCGGCATGGACATTAACACGATAACGCCCTTCAGATTCGAATTTCAATAAAGCTGAAGTTAAACCTCTAGTTTTAAACAAAGGCAAAAGTGGACAAACAAGGCTTGCTTAATAATTGCTTGCTTGATAATGACGATTTTGCTCCTCCCTATATTGACCCTTTATGGGACGAGCAAGTCTGTCGAGGCTTTATAAAGGAAGACTAAAAAGTATTAACTGGGTGTTTGATTTTCTTTGATGGAAAACTATAATAGTACAAAACAGGCGGCGTATTCCAGACGAGTCCATTCAGGATTGAGAAAGTGGAACATATGTCAAAATTTACCCTCAATTAAAGAAAAGAAAATATTGAATCCACGTCAACGTAACATTTCTTTCTTTTACGTGGTGATGCCTGTTACCTGAAAGCCACTTTCGTAGAGATAGAGTTATAAAGTTATCCCACGGGCAAAGCATCGACTTTTGACCAATGTCTGGAGTTGTGCATACCTTAGACTTTCACAAAGTCCTTCGTCGACGCGCGGTTTAGGTATGTAACGTACGAAGGACTTTTCCAGCTTTCAGCGCGCCAATTTTACCGATCCCAAAAACGGGTCGGTGAATAAATTATAACCGCGGCCAATCAGGATCGAGATCTCAAAGAAACTGTCTTTCAAATGTTAATGTTAATGTCAAATGTTAATTCATGCGTTTCTCAGGGGACTATAAGTTTTGCAAACGTCAGTAAATCACTTTTTTTAAGCGAAAAAATGTTTTGTCACACTAGGCTAGAGATTTTCAGCCATTCACAGCTTAATTTAAGCTTAGTATGCTAACTTCTACGGAACTCTCCTCCTCTGACGAATCCAATAAATTTGATTGTGTGGAGGCATCTCTTGTGAGAAGCATAAATTCTTGTTCGCTCGCGGTTTGTTTTTGTGGGGCATGCTGCAGGAGAAGCGATCTTTTACTCGAGCTATCAGAGGCACCAGAAGAGAGTCTTTTCGTGCTGGTCGTGCTTCCTTTCTAGGCAGCTGTCACTTCATGACCCGTCTTCAACGAGTTCCTAACAAGGCTCACTTTCTTCACTAGTCTCGTTCTTGTCGGCGCAATTTCTACATATTAGGTTGCTCGTCAATTCAGCTGGTGTGAACTGCCGTCCAGCGAGGATTTCTATATTCAAGCAAGCCTTGTCTTTTCTCCCACCTGAGCCGATTAGTCTACGCCTGTAATCGTTGTTAATCACTTCTTTGGCGCAAAGGAAACAAATTTGCTCTTTTCAGCCTGGAGAAACGGCAACTCGCGTGATAGTTTTGGTCGGAGTTGACCCCGCGCTAATTTTAGCTATCACAAACAAGTAGTCTTGAAACTTGACACCCGCTAGTAAAGTCACGCGCTCACAGAAGGACCGCCCCGTGATAATTGATACCTTTTGCTTTTGGCGGGAAACGTGATTCAAAATCCTTCAAGCGGTACAAGTCGCCCTCTCGCGACTTCCTCGCTCGCGCTCGTCGTTTCGCGACGATAGGAGAGGGCGGCTTGGTGCAAGTCTATACATACCTTTGAAACCGGTCTATAAAATCACTTTGACTTCCCCTTGTTCGAATCGTCTCCAATCCCTCCAGGGTCTCTGAAATGTGAGAGAAGATGGGGCTTCGACAGATTGACTCCAATCTTTTCAGTTCCCTTGATGTCTTCAAGTAATATCGTGATATGAGTGCGCCTAACACGGTCATCGGTACAACAACAAACAGAAGCCAAGGATTTGTGACAGTTGGCACAAGAATCGTTGAAAACAACAGCAAGCTTGATTGGATCGAAAACAGAAATGCTTTAGGCAATATTTCGTCCATGCAGCCTACATCTTTGGAGAACCGATTCATGATTCTACCAACGGGGTTTGAATCAAAGAACAGGACTGGTGCTTGTGAGACAGCCACAACCATTCTGTCATGAAGACGCTCAGAACATCTTAAGGAAACGAAAAGAAACCCATATGCTCGGATGGTGGCAAATATGACAGATGCACCGACTAAACAGCCATAGATATTCAGGTTTATCTTCGCTCGCTGATCTTTTGGTTGTTGCTTTGTCAAAAACGAGAGCCACACGTCAGAAGAAACTAGCATTGCTAAAAAAAGAGATAAGGAAAAAGTAACAACATAAGTAAAATGAAGTATTGCCCCAGGAAATGATAAGAAAAGATACTAGAGACCTATCCAAAGATTATCTCTGGAATTTTTCGATTCGACTTACAAGGGTAGAACGATTAATAAATCACAAGAAAACGTTCTACAGAATCTTTTTGAGGTGTTCAATAATTTCAACTGGTTTCGGAAAAAACATGATCATTTCATGCTTAGACAAGGTGCCACTAAGTTCTTCTTATTAAGATTCGAGCAGCGATTCTGAGGGCAACTTCAAACACAATTTCCCGGCGATTTGGTTTCGTTGCTGGCTTGATCGTGCATATTCATGCAGCCTCGCTGAATCGGGCTGAAACATTTCAATTCGTTGTTGAGTTCAACATGTCACACTTGTTTGGCCTGTTGAATGACGCAGAATGGTATTGAACGAAGTTTGATTGCCATCACTGACTTTGGATCACACACCACTTCTTTTGTTTCAGGCGTGCATAACAAGTTGGAACAATATTGAACACATGAGCAACAAACAGTATTGATCACATTGTTTCAATATTGAACACATTGCTTGATGTGTTCAATATTGAAACAATATTGAACATATTGAGCAACATTATTGAACACATGCACGTACAGGAAAAACAAATATACTTAATTCAACAACATTCATCATCAAACGGGGGCCAAACGCGTTGAACAAGTTTAATTTAACAGTGTTGAATGATGTCGTATCGAGAGGTAGATTTCGTTTGGCAACGTTTTCTACCATTCAACACTGTGCAACAATGATGGATGGTGTTGGAATGGAGGCCGTTTGCCTAAAACCTTAGCCTTTTCAACGGTTCCAGAATTTTCATATTTTATCGCCATTATTTTATTAGCAATGCTTTGTGTTTTAACATTCGGCAATTTAGTAAATTTCCGGTAAAATACCCCCTTAAGAACAAATAAATCTACGCAATTTCTAAGTGTTTTCGTTTGCCAAATCATGCGGTATCACAGGCAGTTCTCAAGAGAAGTCTAAAGTCACTTTCGAGATCACGATTCAGACAGCAATCCAGGCCATTCAATGATGCACCATTGCCATCCTATCATTTGTTAATGTTGGTAAACGTGTCCATGTAAAAAGGGCCATGGAATAAAAGCACGTATTGCTTAAGCATACCTTGAGTGATAAAACACCAAACAGTTACTGCAAAGATAACCAGCGAAGGTACTCCACTCCTGAAGTAGTTCCAGTAAAGCTGAAATGACACCACTCCGATTGCACGATCTTCATTTGATATCTGGAGAGCCTTGCCTGGTACTGTTTGGGATAAAATTCTACCACAGCTGCCGGAAACGCCATCTTTCTCTTCATTCTCCCAATCAAAAATGCCATCTTTCTTATCCTCTTTCAGTTTCATAAAGAGCGGATCAACAGTTGTACCAAGAATACCTTCTTCTTTGAAGTCTGGGAAACTTCCTTTTCCCAACACACGACCATTGTACAACACGATCACGCTATCGGCTTCTTTCATATGCTGTTCTTCATGGGAGGTTAGCACCCGAGTTTTTCGACCCAGTAAGCCTTTGACGCATTTTTTAAAGATATGTTGGCCAACTTTTACATCCACAGCACTCAAAGGGTCATCCAACAAGTAAATGTCTGCATCAGCGTAGACGGTACGTGCTAAGCTCACTCTCGCTTGCTGGCCTCCGCTTAAAACCTCACCGCGCTCTCCGACAACCGTTTCGTCACCATCAGGAAACTGCTGGATGTCTTTCACCAGGGCGCATGCTTCAATGACTCTGTTGTACTTGGGCTCATCGTACGGTTCCCCAAACAAAATGTTTTCTCTTATAGTTCCGGAGAATACCCAAGCTATTTGAGGCACGTAAACAAGAGTCCCCCTGGAGTATACATCCCCGCTAACACTTGAGAATTCACCAGCAATTGCTGAGAGAAGTGTAGATTTTCCACTTCCTACTGGTCCTGTGATGACTGTCAAACTCCCTAACTCAGTGGTGAAGTTGATATTTTGCAGAATGAATTCCCCTTTTCTCTTAACTTGATTGAGCTTCAAATTCCTCACAATTATAGTTGAGGGTTTGTTCAGATCGTTCATCTCACCAGGAATGAACACGTCTTGCACTTTGTCAAGTCCATCTGACGGACTTTGTGTCATTGAATTCGGATAATTTTGGTCGATCCTAATTCCATCATTAACAGTGTCCTTTCGACAGATAGAAGGGAGATCTTCTAAAAGAAGGAATTCTTCTAATCTGCCAAGTGATACATGAGCCTCGTATGCTCCCAGCAATCCATTGGCCAAGTCCGCGATAAAGCCGACTCTCAGTTGATTAATAAAAGCGAGGAGCATGAAAACATTAACAGGTGTGAGGGTTTGACCGGTTAGTACAAGAGTGATGACAGATACCATGGTTGCCATGGCTGTTGCACTGAATTCCAAAGTTGCAAAAACTGAAAGAAGAGCACTCTTCTTACGGATGACGTTGATTTCTTGTCTGAAAAGAGATTAAATGCTATGTTAATTAAGAGGCTGTATAAAGTTAGTTACATTTGTCCCTTTTCATAATAATTTGGTCCCATTTGTCAATTAAAATCGCTATCAGGCAGCAATTCAATTTATATATGCAGTTTGACTAAATCGGAATTAATATCAGCCGGACTATTTATTCCCTGCTTTGCCTACCTTCGAGTCATTTTTATCTTTTCCCGGTATTCGTCTTCCCACGCATGCGTTTTAATGGCTCGTATCCCAGAGACCATCTGGTTCATCAAAGAGATGCGACGGTCGGAAGCCGCGGCTGTGCACAGGCGCAGTGCAGCACTAGCGTAGGACAACCCGGCAAAATAAGGTAAAAGAAAACACAGGAAAATGACTCCCATTAGAGTCTGCCAGCCAATAAAATAGACGAGTGAAAATGTTGCCATCACTAGCTCAAGAACTCCAAAACATCCTGCGAGAAACACCTTGACAGTGTCCTCCTCCAATCGTTGAACATCGTTTGATACAAGGTCGATCACACGGCCAGTTGAAAACTCAAACAATGTATTCCTGCTGAGAAGAAGCGTCTGCAAATCGAGAAATGTAAATTTAGTTTGTTATCATAAAGTGGTTGAGAACCTCGCTGAGAACCGGGCAGCAATAAATACTTATCCACGTCCCTAGTGGCAGTGTAGTAACAAGCATCTCTTGAAACAAATCATTTTTATTATTATTTCTGTATTCTATTAATTACTGTATTTTCGGGCCATACAGAAGAATACGGTTGTGGGAGTGTTTCATATAATGACTACAATACTTGAGCAACTTTGTTGCATGATGTTGAGCGAGGAGGCCAAACGAATTCAAAATCTCGACTCAACTTTGTTCATTTTGTTGAACGCGTTTCGCCACTGTGTTGAATAATGTTCAATGCTAGGCAAGATCAACGTTTGTTCGTTTGTCTCACGATGGAATCTCTTTGAGTTGTTGATCGCGACGTTTCGACTTCAATACTGCTAGTCTTCGTCAGGCGATGAGGTCGATTGTTTAGGTGTCGCTATTTGTAGCATGTTGGTTCGCTGCTACTGGTGCATTTCGATCCTTATTGAATGCATGTAAACTGTTTTCCCAGTACGTGCATACATGTGTTTGAAAACGCTGCACGTGCCGGCCAAACGAAATCAACGCTGTTTTTCACACATCAGAACAAAGGAAGTGTTGAGTTGGTGTTGTCGGCGCACAGACTTTGTCAACATCTCTCATGATAGGAAAGATGAACGTTTATTCGTTTGTCTCACGATGTAATCGCTCTTGAATTGTTGATCGCGACGTTTCGACTGCAATGCTGCTAGTCTTCATCAGGCGATGAGGTCGACTGTTTATATCTCGCTATTTGTAGCATGTTGGTTCACTGCTATTGGTGCATTTCGATCCTCATTATTATTCCGACTATTAGGTGTTGTTCCCACACAGGTCCGCTTTGTGGTTGATCGGCTTTTGTGCTTTTTGATCGTAGGTATCCAAGCCTCAGGAATTTCGATTCCACTATCTGTATTGATGTTATTAGGATGAAGTCTTATATGGATAGCCTCCTTGACCCTACGCGTGTACTAGTGAGGGTCACGATCGATAAACGTAACTTCTTTCCAAATAGGAAGATGCCCCGTTCGTTAGCGTGCTCCGAAACCGCGGAGGTTTGCGTACGAGCAAGCCGTATATCTCTGTTGTGTTCTTTTATCCTTTCTTGCTCGCTCTACCTGTTTCCCCGATGTATACTTTGCCGCACTCACATGGAATTTTATAGACGACACCGTCTTGTTTAGTTGGTTCAAGGGCGTCTTTTGGTCGTGCTAGGTGAGACCTAAGAGTTTACATGCAGTCAACGGCATTGAACATTATTCAACACAGTGGCGAAACGCGTTCAAATGAAGAAACGTTCATCTTTGCTATCTTACACCACGATGAACAATAAACACATCTTTAATGACATCTCTCATCATTATTCAACAAGGTGGCCAAACGCCTTCAACAGTGTTGAACCATGTATATGTAGAGTCCTTTTGAGCAAAGCTTTAAAGCTTATGGATGATGCTAACGAGATGCATATGTAGAGTTCGTGCTTACCTTGAGGTAAACAAGCCCTTTTAGTGCACTGCTAATTCTGATACCCAACAGTTCACATTTGTAGTCAAACTGGTGCATAGCGAGGAAGTGAATCAATCCATTGATACCCATAGCTAATGCACATCCGTAGAGAAGATAATTGTACTTTGGCTCAGCTGACATTAGAGACACAATGAGATAGCCGAGAAGCAATGGTTGAAGAATGCGGCAAAGAGTGTACAAGGCGCCCATTGAGATGAGAACCAAAACTTCCTTAACTGAGAGCATTCCTACCACGCTTTTCCACAGTTTTGGCTTTTTACCATTCTCCTTGCTCTTTGCTTTTTCTTTGTTCCATTTTGTCTTAAGCAGTTCCATCAAAACGCCGGAAGTGTTCTCTTTCGCAAGAGGTAAAAAGTCATTTTCATCAAGAGCTCGTTTACTGCCCGTCTTGAAGACATCGTTCATCCACTGAAACAAAAGTAATGACACAAAGGTGACTTTTTTCGTATCTGCATCGTTGGTGATCTTTTGGTATCCATTCCTTGCCATGACTCTAGGTCTAGAATGTAATAAAGAAAAGGAAGAGACGAGTTGAAGAAAAGAAGCTCAACTTGCAAATTTAGGTTGTTTACCATTTATAGGGGGAAACCGGTTGGTCTACGGTTTGTGCAAATGGTAAGCAAAACCTCCCAAATAGGAAATTCCTTTCGAAATTAGCATGTACCATTTGTGCAGTTCACTCTTATTTACAGAGAGTCTGCATGGACCTAGTTTGACTGTTGGCGCAGGACCTGGAACTGGTAGAAAAAAGTAAATAGAACACAGGTTTTCGTTTGGATATTCCGGTTAGGAATTTTTGACTACCTCTCAGGACGTTCCGTTTATTTTGGAAATTTTCTGGTTGGGTAAGCCAAAATGGCCTTACCATTTACAGTCCAACCGAAATTTTCCCGATTTTTGTGT
Source organism: Siderastrea siderea (assembly GCA_964030785.1). Classification (NCBI taxonomy): domain Eukaryota; kingdom Metazoa; phylum Cnidaria; class Anthozoa; order Scleractinia; family Rhizangiidae; genus Siderastrea; species Siderastrea siderea. The sequence continues at coordinate 38,173,819 of OZ034973.1, read as the reverse complement.
AAGTGGTAAACGCTCTCACTAAACTGTAGTTTGCCATGGAGTTAAAAGCGGGATATTCATGCCCCCGTACCACAATAGTCTTCGTCAAATCTTGGTATAACTTTTAGTAACATAGGGTTCACCAAGACTGGTCCAGGCGGTACAGGTCGGGGAAGGTTGAGGAAGGTGGAGGTCGATCGAGTAATTGCGAAAAATGAGTTCTGCGCCTTTTTCAATGTTTTCAACAGTCCACCATTGTATTCACAATATAATATGTAGAAACAACCTTGCCTGAGCTTGCAGGCTCTCTTTGACAGCCACGAATTTATTGTTCAGTTTGAATTTAAGGGGCATATGTTCCTGTTTAGTCAGCCTGCTGCAACAAATATCGTCCTTGGTCAAGCCGGTTATGCCGGCAACCGTACAAGTAAATGTGTACAGCACGAAGTGAAACGGATAACACGCCTCCACAGAATTCGTCATGCCATTCAATCGAATGAACTGACAAGGATTACTGTATTTACTGCTTATGTGTCCTTACAAACCATCTTTTCTGAAAAGGTTCTTTTTACAAACAGGGCAGACCAACTATGTGAAGCGAACTGAGATAACCGTCCCACGGTGGTTGTTGCATAGGGACCAAGGCAAACGAGCAGACCACTTTAGTGGCAAAACCTAAGGATTTGTAGGGAGCTTGATCACAAGTTTAGTCTGGAAGTTAAAAATAACAATAAATAGCCGATTAAATTTACATACCAGATCAAATATTGCCCTTGTGTTTGCCCGTCTAAGAGCCTTTCAACCGCATTTCAGCCAGGTTTTAGGGTTTTGAAACAGTTTTCCTTCGATTAGCACATTCAACAAGCGTCTTCGCATTACATAAAAGAACAAATTATTCCATTTGTGCTTCCTGTTTTCTCTTGTTAAAGCAGTCCTTTCTTAGTATCTCTTAAAAAACAAGCGCCAATGGACAGTAGACGCAAAAGGTGACTTGAATGTTCCAACACAGAATTCAGTCCATTTTCAGTCACGTCAGCAAAATCAAACATTGCACAATACAAGCTAATTACGTAATTAAAACCGGAAATCGAATTCTCTCATCGACTGCGTATTACTTCACAACCAACCAACGTTCCTGGAAAAAAACGATTCTAAGAACACATCGCTTTTCGCTGTGTTCTAACGCGATTTCTCTTAAATTTTATTGCAACATATTGAACATTACTGAGCGCGAAATCATTGATAAACGGCACAAGTTATCACTCTTAACAGCAGGAAGCCCTACATCGAAGTTCTTCGTGGGAATACCGAAGATCTCGCGAACATCAGCGAAGCTTCATGACAGCTCACGTAAATAACCACAGGAATATGCTCAACTCCACTACAGTATCTCGTAGTTGCTATCGCAACCACGAAATTAAAAAGAAATGCATAGAATGTTTCAAAATTTTTTTATGTAGACTTTATCCACCACGGTTCTACTGTTTTACAACCACAGCAGCTGCAGACGGCATGGTGAAAATAACTGGGAAAGGGACACAACGCATTTAAGGGCATCTTATTTGTAAGAGTTTGAACATTTGGAGCTACTGGAATTCAGAACTACATTAAATACAGGTAAACGAATAGTTAAAGCAAAGTACTTTGCTTCCAAACCGATTTCAATGTAGAGCCGAAAAAAATTTCCCCCTTTCTACAGTAGATTTTATGTTTAGTTTGTTCAG
>OZ034973.1:37959616-38167116 GCA_964030785.1 Siderastrea siderea | reverse complement strand
TGTCAGTTGCGGATGCTCTTTCTTTAGTGTGGATAATGTGTGCTCTAGGATGTGCACAACTGTGAAATTGTCTTGCTTACAGTTCTCCACAATGTGAACGAATGTATGGTGATAGAAACGCCCTTGAATCTTTCGCCCTACAACACTGATGTGGCAGGATATACCCCTCTTGGTAAACCAATCTGACTGTGACTCTCTGTATTTTTATGGAAGAAATTTTATTGCTCAGTCTTGAGTCACATGCACAGAATTCTCATCTAGACTATCCAGTATGCATGTTCTGGCCTCATCTTGTCTGGTGCTACGCAGCTGATGAACTTTCCATGCGTTAATACTTGGCACTGCCCTGCGAAAAGAATACATCATGTCGTCCTCCTCTTCTTGGCTCATGCTACAGTCTTTAAAACAACTTTCCATTTGTTGAAGAGCAGCTTTAAGGCTTTCGCACTGCACACAGCACTGATCGTGTGGATGGTTGCACGCACTTCTGAATGAGCCTTCCTTGCTGTCGCTCAAAGCATAATTGCTGCAATGATCGGCGATGCTTGAGGATTCTGACACGTGTACCTGTCACAAATATATGAGAGAATACCAACGTTCTCAGCTTAACTATAGTTTTTTACCATAACTTGTAGTTCAGCCGCTTGCTAATGGGTTTAGTTTCAGCAACACAGATGAGATAGCCTGGTCAATTTAGTAAATGGTCTAAAGATATCCATTTAATTTAAGCAGCGACAACAACATTAACTGCTATTGCAAAACTGTTAATGCTGCGTCGTGGTATATCCGATTTCTTCGGTAGCCTGAACAGTTCTGTGCACTGACTACCTTAAGTTACGTTGCATTGGTTTGTCGCTGACCGGGATGATGAGAATTTCGCAAGAGTAAGTATCTTAATTTCTTACGGATGCTACTAAAGGTTGGTCGATGATAACACGAACGGCTTATTGTTTTGCTGATTATTTTGTGCGAGATTTCTGCTAATTAACTGATTGACGCTATTACTTTATACTCAGTCTTTGTATACTGCTTTCTTTCCTTCAGTCCCCTCCCCAATTTGCTGAGAACGTCTTCGTCAAGACCACGTTCCCCAAGGCGATCCAAAATATTTAACAAATCATCAAACCCCTTAGCCCCTTCTGCTGCAATATAATCAAGTCCTTGCAAACTCTTTCTCATTGTTGCACTAAAAGCGTCAAGGATGCGTAGCATCGTGGATGATCCGAACGGTTTAAAACCGGTTTCGTCGCAGTATTGCTCGTACTGCTTTACAATACGCTGTGGTACCATAGTCCATATAACATTGGGAGTCTCTAGGACTTTCCCAGACGAAAGATGGAGGTAGCGCTGTCCAAACGGAAGATCTTGACTGGTGTGTGGACTGGTTATAAAACTCAAAAAGTGGTCCAGCTGCTCAGGTCTGAGACGCAGTCGTGGAATCTGTCCCATGGGCAGTGGGAAGGCCTCGCCCATACTGGATTTTGTGCTTTCTTACCTCTTTGAATCGAAAGCTGGTGAGATCGGGTATGTAACCCTGAAGCTTTTCTAAGGTGGTCAAGTCCGCCATAACAGATAAAATTTGTCGGCGAGTACCCCAGCTTGAAGCATTGTAATATGTTTCGGCAAGCGCCTCGAGATACTTCTTTTCTTCTGGAGATTCTTTCGGGGTACCCAATGCTGCTTCAACTAAGCTTTAAGCGCTTCCCAAAGTGGCCCGGCATCACCCGGTGTAGTTACATTCAATGCTGCCACGACAGTTGCTTTTGCCTTTGACACAATACTTTCTCTAGTGTGCAAACTGGCATCTTTCCACTTTTTTTGTACACCCCAACGTTTCCAATGTTACAAACACTCAGAAATTCGTTAAGTTTTGCTCTCTGCACCCTCTGTTGACTTTGAGCGTCGGTATCGAGTACTTGTACCCGAGGGAGTGTAAAAGCTTGAATCTGCCCCTGTGATGGAAAGTTCGGCCAATGACTGAGACAGCACATCCTCCCCCTGTTTAAAGGTAAAAATGAAAGAGCAACGTTTTCATTATCATTCAATAACCTGTGCGCAAGCTGTCCATATTGAATCTTTTATTGCAATTCCAGTTAACTCACCAATACAGACTTTTCATTTCTAAAGGCAGGAGTCGTTGTATCACTCTTATGCACCTCTACTTCTGAAACATTATCTAACTCAGAAATGCCTAAAGCAACTTCTTCTGGCTTTTGATGATCACGAAGTCTTGTTCGACATTGTTTGCAAATAGCTAAAAAGCAATAGATCACAAAATAACAAACACATTTAGTGTCTTTCCCTCTAGAGGCCATTGTTTCGCCCTAAATTAATTAAATGCACGCGAAAGCACAGCAATCACTAATTAACTATAATTAAATGATCATAAGACACAACAATCACTAATGAGTCCTAACTGAACGATCAGAAAGCACATCAAACACTGGAGACGACCATCGGGTAAATATTATCTTTCTGTAAACTTGCAATTTCACTATGATCTTTGCTTATCGCTGTTTTGTTTTCCCTAGATTTCGAACATCACACGCGTATCACTACTTGACTTAAACGACTGGCGAATAAATACACAGTTTGGAACCGGTGGTTGATGTAAACATACCTATAAAACAAAACAAGAGACGTTGCACACAAGAATTTGAAGGCGTAATTTAGTTCCTGACGTAGCTTGAAAAAATATTTACCCCGACAACTTTTTCTTTCATCAGTCCGAAAGGGAGTAAAAGTGTGATTTGAATTTTAGTACGTTTGTTTGACGCATTGGCGATATCCTGTCACTTCTATTAATCGTAAAAACACAACAAACAAACAAACTAAAATCAAATTTGCGTTGACTTTAAAGTCAGTAACAGGGGCCAGTGTAAAAGTAGGCCACAATTCCGACGACGTGCAGGCAAGAGGCACACGTGTAGTGCCTCTTGCCATGCATTGTATAAATCGCATCGGCTTTTTTTGGCAGTAGCATTTTGTATGAGCAATTATCTTGAACATGAGCCCATAATCCGGAGCGCACCACTGCCCTATATTCGTGTCACGGCGTTTTTGCATACCAGTTTATGTTTCGACTGAATTTTAGGCGAATTTAGGATTCAAAAGTAGCCTTTGTGTTACCAATCACATGCTTTGCAAATGATTTCTCAGCCTTGTGTTATGCTTTGCATTACGAATTGGGCATTTTGCGCAACCGAACATACGAAGAACACTTGAGGCATGGGCGCGTCGGTCAGACAGCCCCATGATAGACTTTATTAACCCACATAAATACTTAAGCATTACAATAAATCTAAACGCCCAATAGCCGGACACGTAGACCCCAAAAAACCAACTTTGGGAAAAAATAGGGACCGTGTACCCCGAAGCTATGCTCTGGCGCTACCTTCAGGATTTTAAGGTGTATAGAACTAATAGAATAAAGCAGCTATAACATGAATATCGAATGACAAATTGGCATTTTAGCATTAGGCACGAGTAAAGCTGATAACGAAAATCACGCCAATAGAACAACTGAAACTAAATTTCACAAAACCAAGTTGACGCGGCGAGGCTGACCGTAGAATGACACGAATAACTCAACGGTAACTATTTCAAACCCGCGATCCTTCGCGCGCAACACTCGAACCCAGTTCTCTGATCTGTGCCGGCAAAATATTAATTTATGTCAATTCTGATTAACACACATTAGATGATCTGTGGCCGCTATTTTTTGTCGTGCTGCGGATTCATGCGCAGCGGATTCATTTTCCCGGGAAACCTTAATTGTAAACCTGTCTAAAAATATTCTGCTCTGTAAAAACGCGATAACATAGGCTTTGTATGAGAGCTGCACGCTCCGGGTTATGGGCTACTGTCCTGAACATCACAATCAAGAATTTCCTATCATTATATAAGCAAAGTACACTTAAATTTTTCTTAATGTGTACGTCCCAATCCCATTTCCCCGCATCTATTGTCTTGATAAACACCCTCTTACTTTAGGACGCCTCCCTGGGACTGATCCCTAGCATGTCCCTCAGCAGTGGGAGTTCCCAGTGTTTGGATAGCAGCCCTTATTGATACTATGTTCAGCTTCATGCTCTTTGTTTTAGAAGTTTTGTGTAAGCTTATATTTATGTTTCTGTCAATAACACAAATTAATATTTTTATTGGAAAGCAGCCACTTACGAGAACCAACAGGGAATAGCACTTGAGTTTAGTAAAAGAGTGCTCTTGACTGCACCAGGGTTGTGCCGCGGTCCCCGTTAGTTTTCTTTTGGTGTCCTGTCCAGCTGTCTGGGCATGAACAAGTTTTTTTGTTATGTCGCCATCTAATCCCCCAGCTGTCACGATGACGCGGACAGATTGTTGAGTTTAAGTTCTCTTCATTCACTTCAAACATACCTAATGTCAGCGTGTGATCAAAACAAACAAAGTTAATCTTAATTTTAAAATTGAGCAGGGAATGGGGGTGAGGGGTAGGGGGTGTTTCCAGGCTTGCTAAAAGGTTAATGGAGAACTTTTGTGATGCTTGTCCGCAGGACTGATTTAGCAAATAATTGGAAAGGTAATTTCCCTGGGATTTTCCCGGTGTTTCTAGTGACGCATACCGGAAGTGCAAGATGACACGGGCTAATGGAAAGTCGAGTTTATCGAAATATCGTACCCCAATGCTTATGGTTGTGAAAATGCACAGCACCTTTGCTCCCAAGTGCATCTCCTCTCCCCAGGGGAGAGGGGGTGGGTTGAGTGAGGAACTCGCGATTACATAAACATTGCGATAATTGCCGCGACTGAAACAGTTTTAATACTGTTGACCTTAGCATTTTGTCCAGTAAGTGGCCAATTTTTTCACGTAATCTCCAGTCAAGATAAAGAAAACACTTACCTGCCCTTGCCAACAGTAGTATAGCCTCACTATTCAAGGAGGAATCCCGAACTTGAAGGGTTTTAAGATGACCTTGAATGTCTTTGTCGCACTGGCCGATTAAGATACACTAAACATTTGCTGGATTGGTAATACCAGGACCGCAAACCCCTCCAACGAATTGCGAATAATAACAAGATGCCATAACTCGAAAACTATACGTACAGACATGAAGATTTCAGAACCTGCACAGACGATCTAAGACTGTGAGCAAAATCGCATATTTCGCCGATTCTTGCCTGCCAAACAGAAATCGGGTTGTAACTCTGCGAAGTGCCTGGAATCGAAAGTCACGCCAACTTGAGTTACTTGTCACGCTCCATGAGCTATCTCCGAATTAAACTTCCTTGAACCCAAGAAATCCAAGGTTAGTCATAAATTATGTCAGTTTTCTTTCACCACATTAACGTTACTCTTAAAGAAGTTACTAAAAATGAGTGAACCGAATACAAAGGCCATCAAAATTTGATAATTCAGCGACAATCATTAACCATCGGCACACGCGAATTGTTTGTATAGAGGAATTTAGCTCGTCTCCAAAGCAAAACATAACATTTGTTTCTCAATATTACCTTCTAAAACTCAGTTGAAACTAAGCTGAAAGAAAGAAGGGTCTCGCAGAGGCGAAAATGTCAACTGTGTGCAATGAAGCTTATTTTGGGGGGCAGGTGACACGACTGTTGTTGTCACACAACGTTCTTTAATTTTGACTTAGTAGCGTGAATGACTTCGGCGCTCGTACTTCGCCGTTTTAATTGCCCCAAAATTTCATTTCATATTTCAATAGTACTAAAGTTACTGTTTCATCAAAATGTTAACTTGAGTTCGAAAGCCATGTACCATGCAGTGATTTCTGCTTCTGAAGTTAGCCAATATTGAAATTTTTTAAAAACGCCGTTTGTAACGGTCATTCTAAAAAATTCTCAGAATTTGCTGTTTCAATATTCTTACATTCTAACAACGGCAAAAGGTAAAGGAGGGATCATTGGATTCGCAAAAAATGAAATTTTAATCCAGTGTCTTGGAACTTTTTTCATAGGAGGCCAACTAAATAGGGGATTTTTAGCCCATCCGAGGCCCCTGGCAGGGCCAAATATTAAAATATTGGCTTGTTCGGAATATATAAATCCAAAACAGCTTAAACCTGTATTTTCTAAAATAGTTTCGCAAGGTCTTTATTGTGGCAAAGTTTGGGCGATTTCGATTATTCTATCTTGCATGACTATATTGGTATTTACAGAAAGTCACTCTTAATTAGCAGAAAATTTGCGAACTTTTGCTTTAAATTTCTCCAAGGATTCTGAATGGTTTGAGAAGCCATATCAAAAACTTCGAAAGAGTGTTTCATCAAGTATCCAAACACCTCGAATTCAACCCTCCCACCCCCTTCAAGCCTTCAACCCCCCCCCCCCCAAGTTACCCTGGGCGAGCTTAGGGGCCGATTATATGAGCCGGGCTGGCTCGGTAGAAGAGCTGGCTGTGTCTGCCGAGGTGACTGTTTAGCCCGGTATTACATGCTGGCCCGCCTGCGGCTAAATGTAGAAGCTGTCGTGTAAATAGATGGCTACATCGAAGAGCATGAATCAAGTGTTTTTATTTTCGCTAATTCATTATTTTGGCGTATCATTTTCAGTTTTACGTAGCTTTATGGTCTGCTAAACCTTTATGTGTTATATAGAAAGAGAAATATCGATCTTCTGGTGAGCAATTTTGCTCTGAAGCGAAATTTAGTGACGAGAAAGTGTTGGCCCGGCAATCGCGATTACATGGTAAATTTTCATCCCAGCTAGCCGGGCTGAAATTTTTCCATGTAATCGCGCAGTTGATTTTTTAATGTGTTTCACAGACGTGCCGAGATCCCGGCAAACCGAGCCCGGCCCGGCTAAGCGGGCCAGCCCGCCTCATGTAGTCAGCCCCTAATTTTTCACCTGTTTATTTGAAAAGTTCAAGGAACCATTTACATGAGGATCACCAACTCGTCTCGGGGAGGCGAGACAACTCGGGGGGCGAGTTGTCTCACCTCGGCAGGTAAAGTAACCCTGGCAGGCTGAACAACTTTTCCTCATATAAACAGTTTGTCTCGCCTACCCGGGATAACGTTTTGTATGCCACGTGTCACGTAACGTCTGATTTTTTGGTTTAAAAACCACTAAGTCAACAAAATACATACTGAATAAGGAAACTGTAGACGAACAGAGACTACAGTGATCAAATCAACGAAAAATTGTTAGGGAAGAGTGCGTATTGAGGTCATGAATATCAAAGTAAGAGTTTGGATAAATCAAGTGGGGTGAACTTTATCTCGGTCAACCGGGCCAACTTCTTATCATGTAAACGCTCGGTATAGTTGTCACGGGGGGCGAGGGGGGTTGTCTCGGGTATCCGAGTGTTGTCTCCCCTATAAATGGGGCCTTACAAGCTGGAGTTAATTTGTGAGCCACAAGATTCATGGGTGAAAGGAATTCTTAACATCTTTTCTGTTTTCGAAATTGCATATAGCAGAAATGAAAACCTGCAAGAACTTCAAGCCAAACCGTATTTGCTAGAATTAAACCTCTGAATTCTCCTACAGCCCTCACATTTTCAGTATCAGAAATGTTATGCGTTTTATAAAATTGCGTTACCTGGAAATTAAGTGACTACTTGTCTTGATCCCCAACGAAACGCCCGGGGTTAAAAATGTTTCTTTATATAATTGCATTTAGTTTCCGATAGGAGCCATAATCGGGGATTATGGCTCCTGGTTTCAGACTAAGCTTGTTTTCAGCGATAAATATTTTGATGCGACAAAATTAACCCAGTGTCAATTCTAGCACTTATATATGTGCTCCCTCTTTATATGGGCTCGATTTCAAATGCGTGGATTGCAATAATCTGTCTTAGTTAAAGACGGACTTTTCATTACCAAATAAATTCCTTATCTTGCGTGTAATTTACTCCGGGAATTCGCTTTGCTATTTTGCCCAGGAAAGGCTTTAAAAGCCTCAGGAAGTCCAAGGCCCGAAATGTATGCCTCATATCTCAGTTGTCGGCATTCCGATAAGCCTTCTCTTTGAGGAAAATACTATATTCTGTCCTGGAACAACTTCGTTCCTTTGAGCAGCTTTGAACCCTTCAGTGTCCTGTTCATTTAAATCGAGTCTTCCAGAGCATTCTCATTTGTATTTACCTTTTAAATGACATATTTTGATCCGAATAATGCCCAAAACCCTCTCGAAAATTGTTGTGTACAACAATTAGTCGCCCCACCATTTTTCGAATTCCCCAAAATAAACGTGGTAGAGGCATTGCATTAACCTTGCCCTGTCCCCGAGGAAAGGACGGTCAAAATATGAACCCTCTCTTGTCCCCACCCGTACCCCCTATATGCCAAACAAACCGATCAATCGTCCAGTGACTTTGAACAACCTATTACGACCGGCCTCTACGTATACTGAAGCACGTATATGGTCCCGAGTACCCAAGACAACCACCCCGAAGAGTTACCCTGCGCAAGCTAACTTTTCACCTATTTCTTTCACAAGTTTAACGAACCGTTTACATGACGATCGCCAACTCGTCTCGGGGGGCGAGTTGTCTCACCTGGGTAACCGGGGCGATTTTTGCGTGCCGCGTGTCACGTCAACAATGCTTCATACTGTATATATTGAAGGAGTGAAAATGTTACAGTGATCGAATCAAAGAAGAAAAATAGGGAAAAGGCGTAATGTGTCATGAATTTCAAAGTAAGCTTTCGGGATAATTAAGTAGGCCAATTTTGACTTGGTCAGCAAGGTTAACTTTTTATCATATAAACGCTCGGTAAAGTTGTCTCAGAGAGGGGGGAGAAAGGTGTCTCGGGTACCCGGGACAACCTTTCTCCATATAAATGTGACCCTAAATAAATACAAACACAAATTTACTAGCTCTTTCAGTAGTTCGAAATAAATTGCAAAATCGAAGCAAGCTTATCAATTTCAAAAGGCTTACCGCACATTGAAGTTAACAACGAAGTAATTTACCTTAAGGGGGGATTCGCTTGTTTGTATCATTAAGTCAACTTTGGCGAATTAGAATTTTAAAGCACTGCCGACAAAAATGATTGTTTAACATTCTATTTTGAATTCTTCTTTGAAAGCTCAGTGGGGTCACAATTAAAATCGTGGGTGATAAGAAAGTGAGGTTCAGCGATCCGAATCAGTAAGATGCTCAATTGTAATCTCTTTTGCATGCAATGTACAAATGCATTATAAACGCGGGTAAATATTAAACGAAAACGTGTTTTGCCAGTCTCTTCGCAGCCTTTCTCCAAACACCATCCCCGTCTCGTGTCTGCTGCACCCGGCGAGGATTATATTTCGCTAGTAAGCTCAACAATATGTTCGAGGAAATAGAGATCTATGAACAGGCTATACTTTTGCCGCTGTTACGACAATTAAGCAAACCGATGCACATCAACAGTGTAAGGAAAGCAAGTTTCGAACAAGTTAATTACTGGCATCCAAGGCTGGGAACACTTCGCTGGTCAACAGTGTGAGTATAAAGATTGTGGTTTACAGATCACCTTAATTAAAAAATATGAGATATCCGCGGTTCCTCAGAGAAAGACTGACTGTGAAAAAATCCAAAACAAAAACAGGCAAAACCCGCCATAAGTCACAAAAAGTGAAACTCCATGAGGCAAAGGATTATGGGATACTGTTCGTTCTTCTCCTTCCTGGTCAGTTACATTTCCTGAGAAGGAAACTTAGAAACAAAAGTATTCGATACACATAAAATATTGAACGTGCTGTAAGCCTCAGGTTTCGTTAAAATTTGGGATTTCCAGCATTTTTTTTTTAGAATAAAAGTCATCTTTACTCTTTTATACAACGATGCCACACGTAAATTATTTCAACTGGCTGATCACGCACTGCTAACCTGCGATCAGGCGTTATTTTTCTCGCGGCGGTGTAGTCAACGGAAAAATGAACGCCTGATACAATTACTTGTCGAGTCGTCTGTAAAAAGTCCAGAATCTGGACTTTTTTCTGATTGGTCGGGAAACAAAAGGCAACATAAAGCTAAATCCTGATTGGCTAATCGAGTTCAAGTGTAACTTCAGTTCAATACAATGAATAAAAAATAATTACCTTTGATGTATTCTTTTGTGTTTTGCCGTGTATTCATCGTTTTATCAAAGGTAATTATTTTTTATTCATTGTATTGAACTGAAGTTCAAATTTATCGTTATTTAGCGTTCGCAGACTTCAGTATTTTAATTCTCATACAACGTCTCTTTTAACCTGCGATCAGGCTTTCTTTTTTTTCGCGGCGGAGGGAGGGCGCGAGAAAAATAACGCCTGATCGCAGGTTAGCTCACTCTTATCTGATGGCATCGCTGACACTCTCGTTGACAGACACTTTAATTGGGGGGCGGCAGACGATTCAACAAGTAATTGTATCAGGCTTTCCTTTTTTTTTCGCCCTCCCTCCGCCGCGAAAAAAAAGAAAGCCTGATCGCAGGTTAACGCACTGCATGTGCAGTGTCCAAAACTCTCATTGGTAGGTTAACATGGGGAAACCAAACGACTCACATGGGGTTTTGTTTGGGGAATTTTCTATTGTTCTCAATCAATTGACCATGAAAATTTACCGGAGTAATTTTTCCTGAAGTAAAATCGGTTACACGGGAAAATGCAACTTTCCATAGGGAAATTTCATATTAACCTATGTAAAGTTGACTCGTGTAACCACGGCTATTATGAAAAGCAAAGTACGTAGTTGTCTTGCGAAAGTTAAATATTAATAAATTTGTGCTAATAAGTAAAAACTGAACTTCAGATAAAAGGGGATTTAGGCGCCGTTTACATGAGAGAGGGTGCCCCTGGGTAGAAGGGTTACCCTTGGTAGTAGAGTTCCCTTCTCCTTTGTATTACGCAGTTTGTTTTATATGCGAGGGAGGGTGCCCCTACGGGTAGAGTTTCCCTACCTTCAAGGAAGGGAAACCCTACATGGTAGGGACAAGTTTTGTTTACATAAGCCCATGTATAACCAAAAGTAGGGCTAGCCCTAGGGGGTAGGGCTATGTTTCGTTGTTTTCAGATTACCGCTGGCAACGTGAGCATGGCTTCGAACTCTTCTGAGCTCAAGCTACAAACCTGGAGAATATTTTCGGAGATTTCAACTCCAAATAATGACTGAAAACCAACCTGAAGGTTCAGAAACGAGGACGAATACCGCAATGGAGGAAGATCTGATCAAGGAAAACGCTTTCGAGGTCGAAGAAACCGACCAGTACACCCAGAGAGCAAGCGCGAAATCATTTCCAAACGTCAAACGAAAAGCACCGGCAAGCCAAAGTAAAAGCAACAAAAAGGCGAAAAAGTTTTTTTTTGTCAACGAAGAGAGTGGAAGTTTTGTTAATTTTTGAAATAAACAAGTTTTACAACTTAAGTTGGCACAGTGCTGCTCTCTCGTTTAGCTTTTTAAAAAATTGTTTAAAAATATATATATATATATATATATATATATTTTTTTTTTTACAAAACTGTTTTTAAAAATTGTTTTTAATTTTTTTTCTTTTAAACCGCCCTTCAGTTTAGCCCCCAGAGGTAGGGACAATACAGCTCATGTAAAATGACGCTATCTCTTGACCCTGCTAGGGAGGGTGCCCCTACCATGTAGGCATGTAGAACGACGGTATTTTCAACTCTAGTAGGTAGGGTGTGCCTTTCCCCTAGGGGGCACCCTGAAGAACTCTGCAATGAATGCAAGAACTCACGATAGCATTTCAGTATTGGCCTGCCTAGACAAAAACACACACACAAATCACAGAAACAGTAACTTGGTATGAAATGAGTTAATCATCATGTATCCAGGGCTGAACTGAACAGAATAGATGCTTTACTTAATAACAATGGCGTATCGGGAATACTTTTCAAATTATGACCACGGTGGACTACTGGCAATGGCATTTGTTGTGTAAGCGTGGAATGGCTGAAAAATGAGGTCGACAAAAAGCACTCAAAGGCCATAGTTTGCCAGCCATCGAAACAACAGTTATGTTTCAGAAGCTCTTGTATTCAAGGCCGTCACGCGACAGGTTGGGCTTAACTTCAGAGTTCCCGGCCACTATTTGCATAACACTGAATAACAATTTTTCCTTTTGTTTTCATGTGCCTCGATCTTCACAGCATTGAAAGATATGTAAATAAGTGGCCCAGTAATGGTCTGAAAACGTTTTCGCTTAAGTCTGGAAGTTTGAACCGTCTCTCCAAAACTCTTCAACTCACTGACAACTACCCATAGTGTTTCAAAAGTCATACCAGAAAACGTGCAACTTTTACGTCCTTTCCACTTCAAAATCACACTACGGAATCCATCACGAAAAGAACTCAGCCATGCGAAGAAACTCCTTTAATACACATGTATAAATTTCTGATCGCTTTTAGCACTGGAAGATTCGCACGTTGGCATGCACGACTTACTCATGAATAAAGGTTTTAAATATGTATTTTGGCTCGTGAAACGTTCATCTTTCACATTTCGAATGTTAATTGAAACCTACATCTCCACTAGACGGTGGTTTTCTGTCATAAGCTTCTATAAGTTTTCTATTATGCGACTTGTCCAATGAAACTGAGAGATCAGAAATTCGCATTAGCGAGGAATTCAGTACACGACTGGCTCTGTAAGTCGGAGGCTTTCAAAATTCACCTTACACACAGTTCCTGAAAGTGTATTTGTAGTTTATATTGTGTAGTTATCAGCGTATTGAACAGTTTGGAGAGACGGGTCTCAAAATTCCAGTTGAACAACGCATAAATGATCTTACCACGTGACAGCCTCGAGTGTTCGAACTTTCTCTTCGGTTTAAAAAATTATGTATGAGGACTGAGGAAATTCTGGAGGGTGCTGTTCTTGCTCGTAAGGCAACGTGTGCGAAATGTGAAAAGGATTTTTAACAGAAAACACAAGGTGGTAACGAGATATGTGTTTTTATCGCTGATCCCATTTTTGTACGCAAATTTCTGATCCTTGATTCCAAAAGCGTGACCAGTTTTCGTCCCTGATCCCACAAATATGGTACAGCCTGATCCCTGATCCCTAAAATACCGCTGATCCCGATCCCATGGTCTGTGCTCCCTGATCCCAGGGCTGCGATCCCAGATCCCATCCTTCTGATCCCTGATCCCACCCTTCTGATCCCCGATCCCACATACCTCGTTACGACCCTGAAAAACACGCTTGTATACGACTGGAGATAACTTCTATACACTCTGATAATGTTTTATGAACACCTTACAAACTCAAGCTTCGGCAAACTAATCATGGCGCGTGCAAACCAGGTCACTTGATTTGTTACCGTCACTTAGTCCGAAAAAAAAACCTTTCAGAAAAAATGGCACCAATTTATACCAAAGTCATTCAAATTTGCTGTCACTGAATATCAGAACTGGCAACAAAACACTGCCGACAAAACTGATTGTTTAACATTCTAGTTTGACTTCTCCTTTGAACGTTCAGTGGGGTCACAATAACGATCGAGGGTGACAATGAAGTTCAGTGATCCGATTCATTGAGTTGCTTTAAATTAAAATCTCTTTTGCATGCCACGTACAAATGTGTTGTTATAACGCAAGTAAATATTCAACAGAATATGTGTTCTATTTCGTTCTGTTAAGCGTGAAGATTTCTAGTCTGTTCGCAGCGCTTTCCCCAAACCCCACACCCGCGTTACGTGTGTGCTACACCGTGTAATATATTTCGCTAGTAAGCTCAACAATTGTTCGAGAAGATAAAGATCTGTGAACAGACTGTACGTTTGCCACTTTCCAACCTTCATCAACAATACAAGGGAAACAAGTTAATTATTAGCATCTCGGGCTGGGAACACTTCGCCTGTCAATGCAAAGATCTTGGTGTAGGGATCACATTAATTAAAACTATGTGAAACTTTCGGTTCAAAAGTGTTCACAAAAGAACTCCAATTTCAGGTGTTTCTCCATTGTCTTTGGTAAAAAAGAAAGAAATACTTGCATCACTTACCAATTGCAATAATGGCGTGTAGGGAATAGTTTTCGAATTGTTACCACGGTGGAATACTAGCAATGGCATTTGTCGTGTTAGCGTGAAACTGCTAACACGACAAAGTCGACACTGGGTCAACGTTTGCCAGACATTGAAACAACTGTTATCTTTTAGAAGCTTTTGTATTCAAGCACACGACGTGGAGCAACTCTAAAATGCCTGGCCACCTATCTACATATCTTTCAATGCTTTGACGAGCGAAGCATATGAAAGCAAAAGGAACAGTTGTTATTCAGTGACGTGCGAATAGGTGCCCGGGTATTCTATAGTTTACTGAGCCCTGTGGAAGTTTGAACAGTGTCCCAGAAATTCTTCAATGTACTGTCAACTACTCATAGTATTTAGAAAGTCATACCAGAAAAGGTGCCACTTTTGCGTCCAGACTACTTGAAAATCACACTTTGGAAGCCATCACGAAAACAAGTTAGCCACGCGAAGAAACTCCTTGCGTATGTAAATTTCTGATAGCTTAGCACTGGAAGATTCGCCCGTTGGCATGCATGACTTACTCGTAAGTGAAGTCTTTGTATTTGGCACGTGAAGCGTGCATCTTTCACATTTCGCATATTATTTGTAAAATTAATACATCTCCACAGTAGACGAGGGTCTTCTGTCATAAGCTTCTATAATGCAACTTGCCCAAACAAAAGAGCTCAGAAATTCGCATTGACGAGGAGTTCTGTACATGATTAGCTCTATATGTCGAAGGCTTTAAAAATTCACGTCAAAACTTTTCTTGTGTGTAATTATAAATATACTATGCGTCGTTCAGGTAGTTATCAATGGATTGAAGAGTTTTGGAGAGGGGTCTCAAAATTCCAGACGAACGACCCATAAAAAATGATCTTACCAACGGTACCAGCCTCGATTGTTTGAACTTTTTCTTTTCTTTGAAATATTAATGAGAACTAACCAAATTCTGAAGAGTGCTGGTCTTGCCGGTAAGGCAACGTACGCCAAGTGTGAACAGGATTTGACAATTTTGACTAGATAAAGCTGGAAAAGTCCGGAAATACAGTGAAAACAGCTCTTCCAATGTTAAGCGAGTTAAAAATGCAAGCTGTTTTCATGAAAAAAAAAACAAGGGATTATCTCGCCTTACCTTTATGACCGGAAATTCACGCCAAGTTATACTACCTCGCGAGATGGTATATTAATAAATCGTCCCGATAAAAGCCGCAACCAGTCACATTGCACGTAGTGACATATGTCTGCCAAATAGTGCTTGGCAAATAATTTCCAGACGCTCGCCTCGTGGTTCACTAATGCACCAGTCATTTCCAGCAGTGCCCACCCTCTCCCCCCCCCCTTGGGCCGACCCCCCGGGCATTAACATTTTTTGAAAACAAACCGGCAAATGCCCCACGGCGGGGACAAACAAGCTGTTCAAATGCCCCGCGGTACAGGTAAAAAAGTAAGTTGATTTCTTAGTTTTCGAGCTTATCTCCATTCTTATCAAAGCTAAATCAGGCCAAACTAAGTCTGAAATAAGTCTTATTTCTGTGTATTGTTTCAGTGAACATTAGTTCTGTGGATCTACCATCTCATTTTGTCCTCTTTAGACAAAGTTAATCACAAATTTATCGTCCTTGCCCGATAAACTCATCACTGAAAGGAAGTGACAGTGCTGTGACGTGAAAATCACAAGACTGTCAAATGTCCCGGGGTAGACTAATGCCCAGCCCCCGGGACGGACAATGAGGAAAAATGCCCCACTAATGCCCGGGGGGGATGGGCACCACTGGAATTGACTGATGCATAAGCTTTCAAAATGGCAGACGAATTCAGCGAATTTAATCGTAATACTCTACCCTTTCGATTTACAATTCCTTCAGTGCCATTAGATCCTTCAGTTCCCCGGCCCGGACCTTACCTATTTCATGGTGCCGGCTTGCGGAACCCACAGTACTAGCATTTTAGCCCAGCTACTCTACAACATTGCGGATTGCGACATTGCGTCGCATCCTCCCCATTTGTCGAGACATTAATCGCATCCTCCGAAAGAAACTCCTTCTTTTTTGAAGAAATATCGCGAGAATCAATACGAGAGAAGTCATAAAGTATGCTTCGTCTCCCGCCATTTTTTCAAAGATGCGCGCTTTTGTAATTTGAATCTTCTGAGTAAGCAGCTTAAATTTTGGGTTAAATTTCACAGTGAAAACAGTTGTCACGTTTAACTAGTTCAGCTAGTTAATCGCCCTAGTGAAAACACAACCATGATTGGAGAACATAACTTTTCGAAGAAATAGACAGAAGTACCGGGGTGGGGGGGGGGGGGGGGGTATCAACTGAGGACTAAGCTGTAACAAACTCAATCTTCGGCATAAGCTAGGTCACGTGACTTGCTACCGTCAATTACTTTTCGACCTTTCACAAAAAATGGCATCAATTTATACCAAAGTGATTCAAATTTGCCATTACCTAACATACAACTATAGGCTGCTTCCAGACGTCTCCTATTTCCTTTGCTTCAAATAATTCGTTAATCTTTGCATATAAAAAGTATTTTGTAACCGTGCCTAGTCCCCTGATCAAATAAAATTCTTCCTTCAGCCTATCATTTTAAATTATCTTTAAGGTATCAGCCACCCTTCGGGACTGTTTGCGCACGAATCGCTCTAGCTTTTGTTGTTTTTATGAAAAACTCTACAAACTATACATTTTTTGGCAGCTTAATAATTCCAGAAAAAGACTTTATATTCAAAAAGAGGCAAAAGTTTAACATGTTCGGAAAATGGGAAGGTTTTTCCACACATACATGTCTTTTCTTGACACCTATGGCTAAAAAACCGTGTCTCAGATTTTTGGCAAGTGCGTTTGTTCTTCTTTTATTAGCAGTTGAAGTCAGAGAAGACTAATAAATTATCACTTCCCGGGAAAAAAGGTCTAGCTTTAAAACAAAAAGAGGGATTAAAATTCGCAGGCACGGTTTTGTAGAAAAACTATCTGGCAACAATCTGGCCAAGTTTCAGCCAAATTAGTCGAGCGGCTGTCGACTTATAGTTAAAAACGTACGTACAACTCGCCAAAAGTTGACTTTCGAGAAAAAAAGGAAAATGTATTTTCTGCGGCGTCTTGTCAACAATGAGATTATGGCACCTCAATGTCCGGTGAGTTCTATTTTGATCGATATCAGAGAGGGATCAGCTTTCTCAAACAATAGAACTTTGACAGGTAACATGTAACTTAACAGGAGTAATGTTACGCGGCGAGCGGCAGCAAATGATTTATTAGCTTTCAACTCACCGCTCTTAAACGTGAGAAAACATTCGTCATTTTCGTTATTTACGAAATGTTTTCCTTATTTCAATCCATATTTCATGTAACAACTAAAATTTGTTATGAATATTTCCTGAAATGCTGACCAGGTCGATAAAGATGCCGAAAATCGTGGCAAAATCCGGGGAAGTCATTGACACAACCACTTCTCCTGTCGATAAAATGAACCCTGATCGCTCTCTACCAATTCACTGTTCATTCTTTGTCAAGGGCTTTCTTTTTCTTTAGTCTTGGTTTAGTAGACGAATCAAAACAGACACAACCGTTTCTTTAATGATGCATTTAGGTGAAAGAAAACTCTCATTTCTTCGTAAGAATCGCTTAAAATGTGACTGCAACCAGCATGCGCTTTTCGATTTCACGTGATCTAGTTAATCAGGTGTGATAGAACTTGTCAGCGATCAATGACCATAATTAACTAGCAAAATCTTTTAATCCTAATAACTCTCCACTGAGCTACTCTTTTCTTCTAATTTTTTGTTTGAAAGAAAGCTCTCGAAGAGCTTTATCTGAGCATATAAAAATCTCCTTTTTCAAAAAATGTCACTTTTTACCGTGGCTGATACCTTCAGGGTCCGACCACAGGGAACCCAAACGCTGTCTATATCATAATCATTTAATAAAAATGTTGTTATTTACCTGTGTTCCTTGTGTCTTTATGAGTCATTTTGGAAGGGATTTGAATCAGAGCGGAGACGGTTTACCTCGCCGGTTTGAAATGTTATCTTATCTTTTTATAGGGTGCGTCAAGGACGCGACAATTACGTCTCAAGTTCCATTATTATTAACTATCAACTCTCGTGGGGACACAATCTCAGGTTTCAATTAACGGCCGAGGAGAGTTAATAGTTAATGATATGGAAACTTGAGACGTAATTGTCGCGTCCAGTTTACGACGCGCCAGACAAAATAACATTTGAAACCGGCCAGGTATTAAATCGTCTCCGCGCTGATTCAAATCCCTTCCAAAGCGACTCATAAAGACACAGGAATACAGGTAAATAACAATATTTTAATTAAATGATTATGGTTATGTAGCTAATGTAGCGGTTGGGTTCCCTGTGGTCCGACCACAGAAATATGTAATTAATAAGCCTTAACATTGTAAAACTACTTGTAGGTTCCAGGAAATAATAAAAATTTCTTGGTGGCTCATTACTTATTAGTATAAAGCTACTAGCGTTCTATCACTAATGCTGTTCTCTGATTGGCTACGCTACTCACTATCTATTCTGTTGTAGATAGTGAGTAGAGTGTTTTCCGCGCGCGGTGTGACCTATTTATATCATTTTTCAATAAAAACAGGTAGTGTCGGCTGTTAAGTTTTGAACGTCTAATAGATTTATACTAAAACAATGTAGAATGTGGTGTGTGAACGCGGCTTACAAATTATGCAAAACACTAGTTTGAGAGTCTGAAAGCTCAAAACTCCCGTGCTGCATACTAAATAAGGCACTTTCACACACACTGCATTCTAAAGCTCGTGAGTGAATGATGTCATTCTGTCCTTTCTGGTGTAATAATGACGGACTATTAAATCGGAAACTTGCAGTTTAAATAAACAATCTTCTTGTCGAAATTAAGGCTTAAAATTTCGTTTGGGGAGTGTTGAGTAAACAAAGTTTCGAAATCCGAAGAAAAAACAAAAGTGATTTTTTGATCGTAGTACCACTTTAAATAGAATTTTGAGGTAAAAATAACCTTGAAAGTGTGGAGGGGGGCGGGCGGGCGGGCAGAAGACCGGAAGGGGGCGGGAGGTGTACGGGAGGAGGGAGAAGCGGAGGTGGGAAGCAGGATTCTCAAGGTGGAGGGAAGTAGGAAAAATACGAAAAATTGCGTAACATTGCACAATATCTCGCAGACAAAAAGCCCAAAGAGGCGGGAGGCAACAAAAATAGGGCGGGAACCAGGAGTGAAGGGTACGGGATGCAGAAGGCTGCCACCCCCCCCCCCCCCCTTGTGTCCCCTTCATTCAGCTACAGACTGTTAAAAAAATCTACATTGTCTGGGATAAATACGTCAGTGATAGGATGACAGCAACAGGCGGCAGGGGGTAAGAAGGAGAGTCGGTGACTCTGGAATATATTTCTGAGGGCTAACGATAACAAAACAGAGCCGCTACCAGTTTGCTAACTTAGCAGACCATCTTAGTTCAGGTTAAAGGAAAGGAAGTGTCGCCCCAGAATGAATGTTTCAAGGGGGCATTGCTCGTAAAGATGCCTGGAGTCGTGTCCTTCCAGCCCCAGGTAAGTGGGGCTGGAAGGGAATATCGTCGCAAAACTGGGAGCCACTGTGGACAACCCTAACTAAAGCTTGCAAGTCAAGAGGTACAAAAGTAAAGATGCCATTCAGAGAAAGGATTTGGTGGGTGGTGAAAATGTATCAAGGGAGGCCTTCAATGTACAATGCTTTGCAAGTGTGAAGGCGATTGTTGGGAATGTTAAACTTATATTGTTGACGAATGACAGCCGTGCTGCGTTGAAGTTATTTTTTAAATTTTGCATCATTCGCAACCTTTTTTTCCAAAATCTACTCTAACTTGTGTTAAACTAGCTAATTACGCTCAAAAGCAATTATAGACCGCGTGGAAAAGTTCTAAACCATTCTTAAGTGTAGACAAAATGTTAACATTGGGGACGGCTATTTCTAGAGTTATTTTTGTAGTTAGGGTGTAGAGTTAGAGTTAGGGTTAGGGTTAGGGTTAGGGTTAGGGTTAAATCTTGAATTCAGGAATTTGGCTACCCAAAATCTTGAATTCAGGATTTTAGCTATCCAAAATCTTGAATTCAGGATTTTGGTTCAAAGCTTAAAGGGGCATAGTCACGCTATTTTAGTTCACTTTAAAAATCAAAAATATGTCCTCACATCAATGAACGCCCACAAATAATGGTCTAGTTTTGTTACCAAAGACTATATTACCTCACTGAAACTATTTTCTGTCGTCTGTTGCTATGGATGGCACGGATGGAAATGGATTGTAATTTGAAAAAATTAGGCTAAACTTTTCAAATTCTTTCAGCGTGTTGACTTTAAATCGATATTAAATGGTCATGGTTTGTTTTCTCTTAATGAAATTAAGTTAATATGTTCCTCTAAATGTTCAAACACAATGTTGGGCATGGATAAAGTTAGCTACCGATAATTTTAGCACAGTTTTGACCAGAAATCTGCGAAATCTTCGTGACTGTGCTCCTTTAACTCCATCATGTCGCAACTCTACGGAAGTAACTCTATTGCTAGTTTACCTCATATTAATATTTTTCTGTACAGATGAAGAGTAAATATAAACTGCCCACTCACAGCCAGTAGAGAGGGTCCACAATAGGTTTGGCGGGATGCGAGATTTGGCTAATTTTTGTGGCGATATTCGGGATGGGAGCTGAAAACAGGAGCGGGAAGCGGGAATTTCATTTGAGAGCGGGAGCGGGATTTTGTGTTTTTGAGGAGTCGGGATGCGATAATCGCAAGGGGAAAGTAGCGGGATACGGTATTTTAATTTTTACGAGACTGCATGATTTCACCAGCGCAGGCTGATACAAATGGATCGTTTGTGAATGAAGTGTGTCAGCTTTCAAGTGATGCATTGATCAAGGAAGAGTAGCCTTAATGTCAAGCTGTTATGAGTCTTTTTGTGTTAATTTCGGAAAGAGGTATCAGGCACATGTCGTGTTGCATTTCTTAGTCTTGTCTGCGTTCTAACTTTTCCGACCCTTTCCATTGAGCGTTTGTTGGAGCAGGTATGATCACCTTTGGTTAGTCTAGCCAGTATGGAAACACCGACGGACGGTAATGTAACCTTACGGCGATCGCTAAAAACGAGGTATTCGGCATCGTAAATTTTCTTGCTATATATTATGCAGAGTGCGAGCAGGAATGCCTTCGTTCAAAAAAAAACATTTCCGAGCAGAAATTTACTGGAAGCAAGTAACATAGAGACGCAGAAAGCTTTGAAATAAACTGTGAGTTAAGTGAGTCCACTTTTACAAATGTTTTGTTAGATTTTATTTTTGCAGACCCCATAACTGGACGGATTTTGCATGACCTTAGGTTTTCATCATGAAAGTAGAAAACTATTTAAAAAATTAGGCGGGATCTGGATTTTGACGTAAAGAAGGGCGGGACGGCGGGATTAACGGGAAAAAATAGGTGGGATGGCGGGATCTAAGAACCTTATTGTGGACCCTCAGTAGATAAGATGCAATACCCGGCATGTTGGTCTTAGTTACTTTATGGTTTGACCTTCGAATACTTGAACCCAAACTAAGAAAGATGCCGTTAGAACTTGTCCATTTATTCAAGCGATACACATTTCGAAAGCTGTTGGAAGCTATGCTAGAAACTATAGCGACGAAGATTCATGCTAAAAAATGAATTGTCTACCAACTAAGGATACGGAAAAACACCTCCCAGTGGTTTGGTGTATACTCAAATAATTTATGGACAATTTGCAACATTAAGATATTTTTGATAATCAATAATTCCAAGAGAATCCCACAAAAACTAACAAGTTATTTCTCTTGGACATCATACCTAATTAAAAATAGCATTAATCGCCTAAATGGATATATTAAATCAGGATTATGTGTTGGAACTGCATACTAGTTCTCTTCCTTTAGGCTTGAATTTATCCACTGATAATCAAACCTAAACAGTCAACTACTATTTACTATGTGCTTCTCAGGCTAAAACAGATGAAACAAACGACGAATCATGTAACACGTCAATCTCTCTTAAATCATGGGAACTTTACTGCGGGCTTGTCCATCAAGCGAGGATCATCTCAAGGGTTTTTTTTTTACAGCGTTTCTCCATCAGTTCCTTGAATCGTTCCATAATTTTGCCTTTCTTAGAACTGATGGAGCAGGAACCTCGACAACACTTTGTTCTAACTTGCTTGCACAGTACGTTTGCTGTCGAGCAGTTACCGATACACTTCCTACAATGTTTCCCAGAGAAATGCTACGTTGAGAAGAGTTCAATCACTGTTGCTGTCAGTGAAGTTTTTTTGCTAAATGACTTACCACGTTCACTGAGATAAAACAAAGTTAGTGACATTGTTTCACATTTTTTAACGTGTTAGTTGAAATTCAACGTTCTTCAATAAACCTCCGGTACAGATAATAAAAAATTAATGGCTGAAAAATGCACATAATAAACAAACGCCGGGCCCCGAAAAAACGTCGGCTTCGAATAAACGCCTGGTCTACGAGGCCAAGTTTTAAATAAACGCCCCGGCGTTTAATCGAGAAAGTACGGTACTGGCACACTGATAACTTGGAAGACAACATTTAACTGTAACTACTAACCGTGTGTTATTCGAATGCCTTTAAATCGACTTTTGTTTTTCATGGGCTACACTCTGTACACTCTTATGGACCATAAAAATGACGTCATAAAGTGTTCAAAACTCAAGTGAAACAACTAGCCGCAGCCAAGATAGAAAGCCGACCACTCGGCCGCCCTATCTTTGCTCGGGATACTGTATCCCACAGAACACTCACGTTTATTGTCTAACCCTTACAAACACGTTGAAATCAAAGTTCAAAGTTACTAAATGGAAATGCTAGATCCCTTTGTTTGGGGCCTTAATTTTTTTTTTTTCATCAACAATACTGTTTACAGAATAAAAACCATGTCACAAGCGCCCAGGTTAATAGTTGCAATTGTGCATTGTTAGTAAAAATAGATTTTTCAGACGTTTTTTAGTACGTGTTAAGAAAAATATATATCAGCAGCTTTCAATCAATTCAAGAAGCAGTTTTCAGTAATGGTGAAAGCAGTAACTTATAGCCGATTTTACTGTAGTCTCCTACGTGCGTAGCCGTTCTTAGGGTCGTCACGCAACGCTCCTTCCTAGGAGACTAATAGCCTAGGAGAGAGGAGCGTTGTGTGACGACCCTAGGAGACTAATTTCACTGCTATATACAGACCAGAGTATTTCAAACGTGATTCGTCCGTCTTGATTCTCTAATGATCACAAAGCGATGAAGAAAGTTAACATTTTTTATCTTTCTTATGTTTGTTTGTACTGCTTCTGTACACTCACTTCCTGTGAAAATTTCTAGAATTATTATGTGACCATGGGCCATTCATGTCATCCTGAGATACAAACAGTTATAAAGGACTGGAAGATCTGCAAATTTCCCGAGCATTTTGTTATTAGGAGTAAATCATGACGGGCGAATCATAGCCGCCGAATAACGTTCTAAATAAAAAGCCGAGCGGTAGTCTTGACGAGAAGTCTCTGTTTTTTCCGGACGAAAATTTCGCAGAGGACGAAGACTTCCCACAGGCGACACAAAAATGTCACAATTAACGTGTAGATACCCCATTTTGTCATGTCTTCAGCTCACAATCCTTGAAAAATCTTGGTTTTAAAGATCGTTAACATAGCCGCTGACTTCTTGTCGGCCATTTTGAACTGTTTTCTGCGTTATGCTGGGCACGTTGTCTCATCCTATGTTGTCTTTCGATTGGTAGATGAAATAAAATTAACAGTTGCAGAGAAGAGGCATCGCGCAAACTGTAGCGGAAATCATTCAAAACTGCGATCCTTGAGGGCCAAAATAAAGTGACAAAACCTGTTTTTTGGAAAAAATAGAAACTAAAAATAAAAATAACTGGCCGATACGGGTAAAAAGCAGCCCCTCGAGCTGCCTCGCCTCTCGGAGACGAGTTCACGATCGTCATGAAAAGGGTTTGTTGAACTTGTCAAAGAAATAGGTGAAAAGTTAGAGCTGCCTCAGGTACCCGATGCCATATACATGGGCCTAAGGGTTTGTTGAAGTGGCTGTCTCCCAAACCTAGTGTAGACGCCAAGCCAAGCTGTGTGCTGAGTAAGAAGTGGAGTCTGTATGACAAAGGTACTGTAAGCCGTGAAAACTCCTCAAGTTTGGAATAAATCTCCTCGTTGTTGCTACCGGTAATCCTGCGTTCTGCCCACAAACTAATTAATCCTGAACGAATCTCTTAACAAACTATTTTTACTTTTTCAGTCTAACAGTCTTACATATCCACGAACAATTGTCAAGGTCAGACAAAATGCAACCCAGACCAATTTCACATCCTCACACTCTTCCTGGAAATAGTGCTCCGCCACCAAACTCACGCAAAGTTAGATTGCTTTCTCAATGTTGTTCTACAATATTAACTTGAAATCTGGTTTGTGTTTTTGTAGTAGATTTTTAAGAGATTCCTCAAGTTCGTCGCTGATAATAGCATTGTCACACAGATCAAGATAGCTCAACTTACAGCTTGCCACTTCTATCATCGCTTGGCATAAAGTGACAACACCGGCAACAGAAATCTGATTGCCACCAAGATCAAGTTCGGTTACTTTACAGTTTGGCTGCTGTAGAACCTCGCATAGACTTGTAACACCGGCATCGCTGATCTGATTACAAGCCAGACGAAGTGTGGTTACTTTACAGCACGGCTGTTTTAGTGCTTCACACAGACTAACAGCACCGGCATCAGTGATCTGATTATGACGCAGATCTAGTGTGGTTACTTTGCAGCTTGGCTGTGATAGTGCATCACGTAGACTCGCAGCACCAGCAGCGCCGATCTGATTACAAGCCAGACGCAGTTCGCTAACATTAGAGCTTGGTTCTTTCAGAGCTTGACATAGACTGGCACACCCTACATCGGTGATCTGGTTGCTGAGAAGGTCTAGCGAGGTAACTTTACAGCTTCTCTCCTTTAATGCTTGACATATATCGAAAACACCGTTATCAGTGATGTTACTATTTTCAAGTAACCGAAGTTCATTTAATTTTCTTGAGGCTAATCCACAGATACAATTTACGCATTCGTCGTTCAATCCACACATTAAAAATTTCAATCTGGTGACTGGACAGGAGTTACAGATTCTTTTTACTCCAGACAATGTCAAATTTGAAAACTGAATTTCCAAACTCTTAACGATGAATGGCTGCTCAGAAAAAGTTTGGTTCTTCTTATTATTTTCTTCTTCACTCATTTCACTGATGATATCGAACAAATATGAGAGAGCAATACAGTCCACATCATTTACTTTCTTAAAGAAAATGTCTCCATAATGAATAGAGTACTGACGGTGATGGCTCTTTATGGAATGCTTAGCGAATTCCTTGTCTTGATATTCACTGAGGCACTTTGCTCTTATTAGACAAATTGGACGTTCAGATGGAAATACCTCTTCATAAAAGTTTTGACTCTCGATGGTAAATGGCAGTTTCTCAAGAAGTTCTTCCATAAATCCCTTATCTTTTTCCTTTGATAGAATACCAGCCATAAACTGCACAACCATTGTGGATACTTTTCTGTTTGAGGGAATTTCTCTTCTCTTTACAAACCATCGAGCAGCTAAATACTCAAGGAGAGTCAAGTGAGTGAAACAAAAATATTTTATTGTTTGCGAAAAAGATTTTCTGAAAGGAGGACAGCAATGAAGTAGACCGCTCGCTCTCAGGCTTTCAATCTCTTGTGCGTTAAACTTTTTCATGTCTTCTTCACAAAAAAGGAACTTTTTATCCACAAGCAACTGAGCTGCAAACTCTGATAGTTTATCCATTGTCAGCGTGGTTTCGTCATGGTGGGAAGTAAAGATTTTGTTGTGCTTTAATTCAAAAATGTTTAAAACTTCAAGGTAGAGGGCACTTGCTGAGATGGGGAGATCGCTAGTGCTGTTTGATTCCGTAAGTATATACTCCATGTATGAACACATCATAGCACAGAGCACAGGAATGTGAGCAAAGCTGACGAGATTCTCGTTTCTCGTGATGTGCTCAAGTACAATGTTCTTCATGATTCCACCCTCTCGGAAATACTTTTCAATGTATTCTTTTACCTCTTGTTCAGAGAAACCCGTAATTTCCACGTCTCGGTCAAAGCGAATTCCACTGATCCTATCAGACTCATCAGGTCTTGACGTTATCATGACAGTGGATTGTCCTAAGATTTTCCCTCTCATTAGTTTGGCACACAACGCAGCTACCGGCATTCTCGCATGAGCGGAATTCGGATACCTTTCATGTACGTCACTAGCGATGTAATCTCCTTGGGAACTCTCGTCAAAACCGTCTATAATAATCAAAACGTTTTCAGAGTGATTAACAATGTTCTCAAAAAGCGAATCGTCGATATCAGATTGATCATCCAATAATGAAGAACAGTTTAAGATCTCTTTAAAAGTGGTAGTCTCATCTCCGAGTAAATTCAACTGCCGGAACGTCAGTAAGTAGGCAAACTTAAATGCCGGGATTTTTTTATTTGTCTGTGTCTGAAACAATGCATCATGAGCCCAATCTCGAATCACCTTTTGACAGAAGAGAGATTTTCCGATTCCTGCTTTTCCAGTCAGGAGAATCGATCTAGGATTCTCCTCACCATCGGCAATACCTACGAATATTTCTTGAAAGGTTTTCACCTGAGTTCCACTCACTTGACCATAGCTTCCCAAATATTCCTCTCTTCCCGAATTGTTTTGTTCCTCAACGGGCTTTCTTCCATGTTGTATGAGAATTTTAGTAAATATCTCATCAGTTTTCATGCTTGAAATAGTAGGTAGGTCCAAAAGTTTAGGTAGGAACTCTGTTTGCTTTCTTGTTGAGGCCTTTAAAACTCTTGAGTAGGCATTTACTGTTAAAAGACAAAAAAGATCATTTACAAGAAATATTTTCAACTGTTTTTATGTACCGTTTGACTTTTTTACGCTCAGTCGGAATGTTCATTTGAAGCTATTTGTTGCATAATGGATTGCTTTGGTCCATCGAGAATGACCAAGCACAACCTATCAATAATTTGCCAAAAACAGTTCAAAATAAGAATATTTAGCCTTTCAAGGTGATTTCAAGGTTTACACAGGTGTACGTTCTCTTGAAAACATTCTGACATGCAGGTTTGTGTGGTCTACATTTTTGTTTAGTCGCAATATTTCTGTCAGTGTTCATATTCCTTTTAATGTGGTATAGTTTAAGAAATTAATTGATTAGAAGCAAACAATGCACAGGCAGTGCACAAGGACAAAAATATGCTTAGAAGATTTCAGTATATAATTATTATAAGGTTCCCATTTTTGACCTCGAAATCAAAAGAAATCTGTAGATTACTCTCTCTCGACCATATTAGGCACACCCGTTCGACGTGCCTAGTTGTTCAAAACAGTTCATGTCAATGAAATGGGGATTGAGAAACGCAGACAAATCTGGTCAGTTTAACTTGCCGCTTTTCTCTAAGGGAATGCAATGCATGGTTTCTCATTCTATTTAGAAGAATTTGTACAACTCTGTACGGTTATAGGGCCAACAGCCGCTCATTTACCGAAAATGCCGTCCGTCTCTCTTCTAAACCCTTTTCTTCCTATTGGCCGCACGACAAATAGGACCACTTTTCAGGGCACACTCGAAATCCACTAGTGTGACATCAGACTTAGTTAAACCTTCAAAGATCGAAAACTTTCATTTTATAGATACTTTAAATGTCAATTTATTTATTGAAATGATTAATTCTCTCTTTGACTACTAAAACCATCGCGTAAAGCTAAATTTTAACATTTAATTATTTTGTTGAGGATTAACCCCACAAAAATCACTTGAAACCCGGGCGCGGCCGCGTGGGTAGCGCTCCCGACACTAACAACTAACAACTTTTTCTTGGGTGTAAAACGTAGAATCCACCGCAGAGGCAGGTGGTGCTTTGTAATCTCTTCTCACGCTTCGTGCTCGATTACATGCGCATCCTCTCCCGCCACTTTCTCTTTTCTGCGCTTGCCATGGTGGCTAATCAATACATGAGACATGTTTTTACTACCCACACCACCGTAAATTCTAACAAATCTCTCCATAAATACACTACTGAGCTATTGAAGACTAGCGGTGTATGTATGGGGAGATAAGTCGATGAGACTGAGTCGGGTTGTTATTTAAATTCTATTACCAGTACCTTGTCCCGCGATCAATGAACCCACCTATTACGTCGATTTCTGCCGCACTTTCGTTTTCCGGAACAAAAACGTCTCCGAGTAACTGTTGCAGAAATATTGCCCGTCTTGCTAGAAAATGAATAACTGTCAATATACAGCATACGATGGAAATGGCCATAATCACGATAATGGCAATGTTCAGTTTTGATTTCTCCTCATGTCGTAAGTCGTTGCATGTCATATTTACTGCTCCTTGGTTTGGTGGAGACAGAGTTTTGTTACTCTGATAGCACTTGAACTCTGCGGGAAAACTGAGGACCTGGAAACTACAGAATATTCCCATCATAATACTGAGCACAACAAGCTGAAGGCAAATATGACAAAGAAATGTCTTCAAAAACTTATTTGACTGGCGTGTTTTCCTTTGTTCATCTTGCTCTCTTTTAATACAACGTAGAATCATGGCAGCCTTTAGAACAAAGAACACCCAAAAAAATCCCAGCGTACCGTAGGTAATACCAGCAAAGTCCAGTCGCGTTAACAGTGGGCTCAGCGTCGAAATGTAAGTGTTATAGCAGCGTTGTCTGCTGAAGCCGCTTGATTTTGGTACACAGCTGAACGTGAGCCTGTCTTTGTCGTGGTAATCCTTTAGCAAACCAATAATGAAGGGCCAGGAGATCAGAAAGACATGAAATGAATGCCACCAAATATGGTTTGAGACCTGAGGGCAAGCTGAGATAGATTATCCATTTCCAAAAGGAATCGAGATCTAAAAGAAAGATGAAAGAGGCAAATACGGTCCATTTTGTACTTGAATCAGTTAGTCATTATTATTATTATTATTATTATTATTATTATTATTATTATTAAATTTTCTTTTCACTTAAATTTTTCTGGCGCATGCACACATACACACATAAATGATCGCAAGTTGCTCATGGGAACGCCTTAAACTTCAGCTTGCACAAGTCCAGAAATTGGATTACATCAAACTAACAATGTCACATAGGTCAAACTGTCACCAAATCAACTCAGTTACGAAACTATTCGCCTTACAACACAGAAAAACAAAACGACCTTTTCTGAAAACATAACACAGCGCACAAATATATCCGTAATCTAACGCTGTTTCTCTTAAAGTTTTCCGCAAGATATCAAATATTACGGAGCGTGAACTGTGAAATCATTGATATTTAAACGACACAAGTTTTTACTCCAACCAGCAGGAACCCATTGAGTCGGATTCTAAAAATAACAATTAAGACAAAATATCTGTGACCTAGCTCGATGCCAATTTCCCTCTCGTATACGGTCTTTGCCATTATATTTTTAGGGTCGACGCCATCATTGGTAACCAAGCCTCTAGTTATGGTAGATGTAATATTTAAATAGTCTTTACGTTAAAAGTCCCGGAAAGGGCTAGCGTCACCTATTATAGATGTATCAGTTATGAAAGACAGTTAATTATAATATATACTTTAATTTTTCGGAATTTTGGCGGATTGGTGTGGCGGATTGATGTGGTAGTGCAGTGGTCAGGGAGAGAGATTAGCATGCGAAAGGACCGGGCTCGATTCTGGGTTGTGAAATGTCATTTTTAGTCAAATTTTCTACGTGTCTTAAAAATGGCAACGACCGCTTACGAAAGGGAAATTTGCGTTGACAGCGAAAATATCTCCAACATCAACGAAACTACACGCGAGCTCACAGAAACAACCACCGTAATATGCTCAGGAATGTGCTTAACTACATCACAGTATATCATAGTTGCTAATACCACGAGACAAAAGGGAAAAGCTTAATTAAGAAATATTTCTGAAATCGTCGAAATAGTAAAAGAGGCTTATTGCTCTGCTTGGGAGGGGTGTCCCGCTAGAACTTCTCATAACCAGTATCCATATTATGAGACATCTCACAGACTGACTGCAACCCGGCCTTTAAAACTCAGCCCGAAATGAGGTTAATTGAGGAAATCCACCGTCGTGCTGGTTAGGTTCTGAAACTTAATATTTTTACTATATCTTGAAAATTCAGTTACCTCACCTTTTACTCAGTGAGGGAGAGGAGAGAGGCGACTGCATATCCCCCTGCGGGGTGCCTGCATATAGGAATTCGCAAGCTACCCTACTATGTCAAGGAGCCAGTATTAAATTAAAAGTGATCATTCTTGGTTCTAGATATTTTCGAATTCTAAGTCACTAGTTGAGGTAAACGTCATTTAAATAGAGGCTTAATATAATGACCATCCCAAATCAGTAGTATTATAGTACCTTTAACTGGGCGCACATGCAACAGTTCCACTTAGCTAAAAGTGTTGTGATGTTTGTTGGTAGTGAATGGCGACGAAACCCTGTAGAGTTAAGATCAGGTTAGCGGGTTACCTTTGACTAGCGTGGCGAGAAACGCTGTGGACTCCAAAGGCAGGTAAGAATAAAACCCGGGTGAAAAATCAGTCTCGTCTATTCTATTGATACATGTCAATTTAAAGGTATGATGAATCTGGCGAACCTCCGGGTAGATTTTGTTTCGTTAGCAGCACCTAAAATAAGATCGAACTTTTGGTTTCATAATGGAAAAATGTAAGAGTAGCGGCTTTGATAGTCGATATTATCTGTCAAAAGCACAGTCCATGTACCACTGAAAGGCGAGGATGGTAGCACTGAAAGGCTACGATGGTAAACTTCTGATCTGATCATAACTTCTATTTCGATGGAATCACCTTAAGTGTGACTGTGACCATTCAACTAGTGTATTGAGTAACCTTTCTTTGGGGTGATCTACTGCTGTACAAGACGAATGAGAAGTACTTTCATGTGGTGCTGTTTGTTGTGCTGAAGAGTGGTTTATAAGCTCTAACATCTACATTTCCGCATAAATGCGATTAAAGAAACTGAAAAAAGGTGCAATAAAATAAAGTAAATACAGGGGTGTGTGCAGTGCCGACAAAATATAAAACTAAGTTCAAGGAAGTAGATCGGCATTCACCGCCGACTTCAGCGAAACCCAAATTGTTGTTCAGCATCTTTAACAAGCGGCAACCATTCTGAATAATTTATACGCGGTCAGATGGTGTGAGTTCTGGAACAGGGAAACCGCGAGGCCGATACCCTTCGAAAAAAACTCCTTGCCGCCTTTCGTCGTATGTCTACCACCATCAGGGGGTCACGGAAGTAGATTTACAAAGATGACGGAAATTAAGTTATACTACATGCAGGCTCTAGAGAAAAAGCTTGTTAGCAATAACGGGAACGATACTATAATTATTCTGATCTCATTAGGGAAAAGGCTCAAAAATTAACATGCGTACAGTTCATGGTTATTTCTTAGCACTCTTGATGAGACACAAACAAGAAATGTTTCTCGAAGTGAAATGAAAATAAACCATGTAGACAGCTTTAAAAATTCCTTCTTTGAAAGAGAATGTAAAAATTGTAGCTGAGAAACTGATTGCTGTGGTCAATTTGTCACCTAACCGGTGAAAGATTTGTGTTATGTGTTATCACTCATTCGGTGAACTGTAAGATTCAGCGAAAACTGAAAGGTTTCATCCGCAATCTTCAAAACAACTGAAAACGGCCTCACCTCATCTGGGATGAAAAACGTTGAAGATTTGAAATACACTAATCGGATCGTACAAACTTGTCAATCAAGCTAGTATTCGCAGTCCTTACTTCCACACAGGTGGCCTTCACATTAAATATGAAGACAGGAATAAAAGATTGAAAATTGATTACCTTTGTTGTTGGTTTTTGAATAACTCGGGCGCGAACATCTTTTCGAGGTCTGGGGGAGTAAGGAAATTCGGAGGCTTTCGGATTTTCCGATCGCACACAGAGAATAATAAAGAGACAAGGGATGAAACTCCTGGACGTCTTTCGTGGTATACAGCCATTTCAATTAACGTTGTCGTATTTTACAGTCTCGACCTTTCGCGACGAGACCGAAAGGTTGCATGAGTAGCTGAAAATCGTTTGTGATTGGGCTATAATTTCGCAGTTGTCGATGCCATAGGTGAAAGTACGATATACACTTGCCTGGGTAATTTTTTTTGTGTAGGGATGAGCAATAGCTACATTTGTTGAATTTATCAATAAATTACCCATAGCACCTTGCGGTCTTATCTCGTAGGTTTCCCGGCAACGTTAATTGAAATTGCTGTATCTGCCTCCATCAGGGGGTCATGGAAGTAGATTGTAGTGGCCCGTGAGGGCCACACCTCATACAAACTTGACTTTTTGCAAACAAACGTTATATTTCTCATACAACCTTTGTTTTTATCATACAAACTTTACTTCTCGCATACAAACGTTATAATTTTCATACAAAATGTACTTCTCGCATACAAACTTCATATTTCTCATACAAAATTTATGTAAGGACCACGCCTCATAAAATAAAGACTTCATTTTTCTCGTGGAAACATTATATTTCTCACACAAATGTCGTTGATCGTACAAACTTTATATTTCGTTCAACCTGTAGTTTCTCAATAGGAAAGTTCAATCTCCAAGTTGTGGAGTTATGTAGTTACGATGACAGGAAGTTATAACAGCTATGAAGTGAAGTATTTCAAGATGGAGGATAGCGAACGAGATGTGATCGAGTACTATTTTTGCCTTGGTTATCCAAATGAAATTATCTTGGAGTTTCTTGAGCACTTCCATGGTATCAAAATAAGTTTGAGAAAACTGAAAAGGAGGCTTGAGTACTTCCATGGTATCAAAATAAGTTTGAGAACACTGAAAAGGAGGCTTCCCTTGTTTGGTTCAGGGAGAAGAGGAAATGTTGACGAGGGTACGAAACGGCAAACAATGACGACGAAAATGTCTGGTCAGCGCAATTACAAGGCTATTGGTCAATGTTGCATACTTTACGTATAAACTGTAACAATTGCATCAGTATACCAAGAAGAGCAGCCGCAGGTCTTCTTCGTGAGATAGACCCTTTTGCCTCTATCCCAAGAAGGAAAAGACGATTGACCAGGAGGCAATACTTTGCTTATGGCCCAACTTTTTGTTGGTACGTGGACGGTAACTAACAAGAGCTCAAACAAAACTGGACGAATAGGAAAAATTAATTAACAGCTAAGTGACTGCTTAGACGCTAGTAGGTAGTCAGAGTGACGTCTTCCGAATGGTTGACTTCTAAGCCGCTTTAAGTTTGCGGCAAAATAATCCAGTCGACGAAGTGTCCGTTTCAGGAAATTTGTATTTATTGACATGTTAGCAACTGAAGTTTTGTCTCCAATGAGAGTTTTGCAGGCCGGGGAAAACCACGGCAGTTCGCCAAAATTCAATGCTAGCTCGCGTTGGTTTTCCCTTGCTGTTAGATCGATAACAAGTCTCTTCTGATAGCTGTGTCCTGCAGGAAGAGCAAAATTTCCAACTGGGAGTGGGTCTGGGAGAGAACGTCGCAAACCTGCTAGCCACTGTGGACAACCCCGGCTGAAGGCTCCAAATCACGAGGTACAAAGATGACGATTCCATTCAGAGAATCAGAGAAAAGACGTAGTGAGTAGTAAAAATGTGTCAAGACAGGCCTTCAACCCACAGTCCTTTGTAGGCTAGGGTGAGGGCGATTGTTGGAAAATTAAACTTACAATGTTGATGAATGACGGATGTTGCGTTGAATTCATATTTTTAACATTCAAATCAATATTAATCGGACACGTACGTTCACATTTTTTCTGGCCAATCTCCCTTTGTCTCATTAAAATACATTCAATTTTTCACACTTTAATCTATGCGACAAGTAATGGGCTTTACAAATCTTTCATGCTTTTCATACATGCAATCACTGATGTAATAAGTTCGTCTGCAATCAATCTAGCTTAAGGTACGTGGTCTGTCACGCAATCATTTTTGAGCTATTTTGTCTACAAAATAGCCTCATAGTCGGCATGCAGCCTCAAGTTTCTGGGAAGGTTGGTTCTTTGGTTGGTTGGTTGGTTGGTTGGTTGGTTTTTGGGTGGACCATGTTCGGCATTCCCGATGACTGTCGAATTTTACCGAAAGGCTAGTTGTCGGGGCCGGAACAAAAATGCGAATGAGAACGCACGGAAAATTCCGCTACTAAGGTGTCCGGATTAGTATCGCTTGACGTTCGATATTTATATATCAAATAGAAATTGCTGGCCTCCTTGTGGTAGACTTCCTTAGAAAACGAATCGTCAGCACAAACCTGGTTTACACGTGAGCGGAAGCGAGTTCTA
The DNA here is from genome assembly GCA_964030785.1 of Siderastrea siderea. Classification (NCBI taxonomy): domain Eukaryota; kingdom Metazoa; phylum Cnidaria; class Anthozoa; order Scleractinia; family Rhizangiidae; genus Siderastrea; species Siderastrea siderea. Next base: position 38,132,754 of record OZ034973.1, on the reverse strand, counting down.
GTAAATAATTCGTGGGTTATCTGATATTTATGATGTTTGGTCTAAGAAATATTTGTCAGCTTCGTTTGTTTTGGTAGATGAGAATTGGAACAAATCCTTTGTACACATGCGCATAACGTACGTTTGGAGTTATATGGTTCAACTTTAGAGTGTGAGAAATAACGTGACTTCTGTGCTGGGATGTCCCGTAGTAAATGATGGTAAATAGATGGCAAATAGTTTGAAGGTATAAAAAGGGCAGAATCGTGCATTTCGAACTTAAACGACTTATTGTTCGCACCTTTTGGTAGGTTTTAAAATTAATGGCCATGCCACTCGATCACTAGGTCCAACAAAGGCACAAGGTCGACAAGGAAAAAGATTGTATGGGTGGCATAAACGTTGCTATTACGTGCGACTAGTTAAGCGCAAAGTTAGAGGCGGCTTACCAGAGAAATGGGTTTCTGGTTAGGCCGCGTGGCGGTAGCGGGATTGTTTGTACAAAATTTTAGGCGGAAAGATCAGCACGACAATCAAATCAAATCAAAACAATTATCACCTCCCATACGAAGACAAAAACGCAGTAGCTCCACGCAAGATTCGTTTCACAGTTTTATAGACACAAAAATCGGTAATCATTTCTCAGATTACAAAAAACGCATAAATTTACTCATTCCCCGCTTCCTTGTAAGTTTCTCCCTTTGTCACACAATGCTAGCTGCCACCAAAGCCAATAAAAAGTGCCGAAAAGGAACTTATGACAGTCTTATGAAAGTCTCGTGACTCGCCATTGAACTTTGTGTCATCACATGTTTGTACGTGACAAAACACCACTTGTTTACACAAAACAGTAACCTGATCTCACGCTCAATCAACATAACACGTTCTTTACACGTGAAACGACCCACACTAAGCATTATCACATGACTGCCTGGCCGTGCGATAAAACCCCCCCCCCCCAGCCCCCGGAGCTGTTAAAGCAAAATTTGGCCTTGACTTGATCACATGTACTCCACGTGACAAAATTCACGTTGTTAACCACGCAGGCGAACCACTCCATTATTATTCTCGAATTCGCTCATTTAAAATTCCAACGATTCCTTCGCCCATTTCTCTATATGATCTACTTAACAAAACATCCCTTAATATTATTTTCACCCAATTTTGCATTTTAATTTCACATCAAAACAAAATTTATTCGCTGAACACAACCACTAATTTTTATGTGGCTGCAGCGAAGCTGAGACCATTACAGTGTGGCACCAATATTTTTGCGGGAGTTTAATTTTGCGAATGGCGATTTTTTTGTGTGTTTTGCGGGACTAATTTTTGCGATGGGGGAAACTGTTTATCCTTCCTTGGAATTAATTTTTGCCATTTTCCGGAAGCCGCCTTCTATTTGGAATTATAACATTCTCGTTTTTTGAGTATAAACAATCGAATGCAGGTGAACAACATGCAGACGTATAACACGTTAAATCAGTTAATCAATGGAGTACCTTCAGACGATCCTTTTCTTTAAAGCTTTCAACAGCTTAATACTTGTAATGTACCGACTGCAATTTCATCGTTTTATTTCTGAATGTTTTGCTTCTAATTTCGTTTTATTTTTGAATGAAAGAGACGGTTTAAGTAAATGGGCACCAACATAATATTACATCACATGTAAAAGGCGATGTTTGTATATTGTATATAAATTTCGACAATGGAGTAAATTTGTGCGGGAATTATTTTTTTCGCGGGAACTTTTTTTGCGGATCGTGAAAAAACCGCGAAAATTCCAAAAATTTGAATCCGGAAAAAATTAGTGCCACAAGGTACATGTATGTCAGCACATGCAATGTTTTGGCTTTTTTGACAGTTTGCTACGTGACTAGTCACGCAAGACTTACACAAGTCACACAATGGCATGATCTTTTCTAACAAGGCACGCTTATTACTCGATTTTAGCCGTGTGTTCCAAAATGTAAGTCCGTTTGAAATAATCTGGAAAATAAAACAGAGCTTATTTATATATTTGTTTCGATACGGGAGTTGCCACGTTCGTCAAGCATGATGTCACGCAAGAAGAAGACGTACGTGACTTTCAAGATCGGCTATTCTCTTCTGGTTCAAACATTACAGAATTAATTTTTGTGACACGTTACGCTTCCTACTAGATCCAAAATATTTGTCCATAGCAAAATAATCTTTATAATAGAAAGCAACAAAATTAAATTTCAATCCATTGACCTTCCGAGAAACATCTGAGAATGAGCTTCAGAAAGGACTGTTTTGTATTATTTTGTTTGTCCCATATTCACACTGTTGTCAGATATTCTACAGATTTTATCTCACTTTCTTCTTGTTTTGTCGTAATTTGAAGCCACGCTTGTACGCATTAGCGTACCATCTATTGATCAATGACGTATACGAATTCGAAACCACTAACATAAACTCAAACGTTGATCTTTGATTACCCTCAAATCTGTAAAAAGCCCTGGGAACGAGGTTACACAATATCGGACACAGCTCCACTTATAAGGTTAACTCTGTCTAAAAACCAATAATTTTCGAATGCTCAACTCTACTCAAATAAACAACATCGCAATAGTGCACCTTGGTGCACGCACGTTCATTCAATATCCATTTCCGTACCTCTCATTGACAGCTACAAAATAGCTCACACACGCTATGCGTGCCTATGTTTAATCTATGACACACGGCCTGTATTTTACATTTCTTTATTCCTTTATTTTGATATTTTCTTCATTCCCCCAATTTTTTCCATTTTCAGTTTAAAACGGCACCTCATCCCAAATGTTAGACAAAAACGCTCAGAAAAAAAGGCTTCCAATAAAAACCATAGTATACCCTTTGTCTGTATATGCCAGTACACTCGCACGATTAAATTATTTTTTACAGGAATTTGTAGCAATTGTGAAACTACAGTATTCAAGTTTTTAAAATCAAGAGTACGAGACAGACCTTTATTCTGGTAAGCTTATGATATCAACAGTGTCATTTAACGCTAATATTTTGAAATTCGTGGCAAATTTCTCTATTAAGGTGCCGGTACAATGGTTTATATAGACTATTTCCAACTAGCAGCTGAACTAATTTAAGTAAAAGACGAAACTCTCTTTTTGAACGTCCTCGCTTTAAGTGCTCAATGGTCGGTTGAAAACAGAATCGAAAAGGAAAGCAAAAAAGGGTATTCAAACAATAACCACGCACACTACACACCATTTGTTTTGTCCGCCAGTTTGGATTTATTTTGGCCATTTTCTAATCTAAACGATGATTGGTCAGAATCCTGATAATGGGAGTAATTGTCTTGTGAGCAGGCACAGATGATCATCTAATTTGGGTTGGACCCGTAGTTCTAAATTTAGAAGAGTCGGGTTTAATCCATTTAGAATCCGTGATACGGGTGCGCTTTTCAAAATGGCCGCCAAACAAGCAATGAAAGAAAATCTGCAGTGCACTTCCACATATGGTCTTACGTATATCGCAGGATATCTGTCATGTACGGATGACAGATATTGAGGGCTTCCTTACCATATATGGGGATAGTGACAATTTGTTGAATAATAAGATGTCTAGAAAAGTGATGGGAGGGGTGGGGAAAAAACCAAAAAACAAAGTCATGCTTGGGAAAATGTCCGAAAAAAAATTCATGTACAAGATGGGCCTCATTTTGATATGAAACCATAATTCGTTCTGCCAAAGTGCTCAAGTAGTGTCTCCAGTGTTTAAAAAATTGGAAATTTTCTGGGGCTCTGCCAGGATGCTATAAAATATTGTTTTCATAATTAATATTTCTTTTGTCGGGAGGGGGATACCTTAACAGGTATCACTACCACTGGCTGGAAGCCACTGGAAGCCAGTGTACCACTGGAAGCCACTGGGTATCCTTAACAGGTATCTTCTTTTTAGACTGACATTTTGGAGTGGAGGGCATTATCGGGGGGCTGTATCAGTAAGTGGGGTCTGGAATGACTACGATGGATTGTGGGAGAGGAACAGAAGAGGGCAAGGACTAAGGAGGTGCACTAGAAAGCCTTCCACTCCCAGTGGCTTCCTACTCTCCCACTGTGTCTACATCCTCAAAAAGCTGTTACATTAAATTATAACCCTTAACTTCCCAGCAAAGGGTTAGAAGGTACCTGTATGTATTTTATATCAAAAGTCTTAAAGGCAGATTTATGAGCTACGTTTTTGAAAAGAATTGTTTTTAAAGTAAGGAAATAACAGTGTATGTACTGTATATTTAATAAATTAATCTTTCTGGACACCACTGTTTGTATCAAATCATTTCATATGAATACGTCTTTTATAAAAAATCCATACATGTATATCAATAATATTATACAATTTTTCACTATAAATCGCTATTTACTTTTGAAACATCCTTCAGGAAATTAAATTTTAACGCGAACATTATTAAAAAGTGTTTTGTAATAAAATAAACTTAAAAATGTAAAGTAACGTAACAGTACAAGCTATGTATTTAGTAAAACAAAGTTGCATTGTTTTTAATTAATTCACTAGCAAATTGTGCATAAGGAAAATATTTTCTCAAAAAAAAAATTCATGCATAGGGCTGTAGCCAAAAAAAAAAATTCTTGCACAGGAAATCGGCCAAAAAAAAAATTCTGGCAGGCTAAAAATCCCCCCCCCCCCCCATCACTTTTCTAATGGTCCGTCCCTAAATGAAAAAGAAAACTCTGAAAATATTTTTCCCGCCTGAGCTCGAGCCTCCAAACCAGTTTTGCGACGTAATTAAGTGTCACGTGATCAATTATGCACTTGCTAATATTATCGTTTTCAAGCCAAAAACTTAAAATCTAACATGATGCGATTTTTGGAACAACAAGAAGTCCATTTTACCAGATTATTAGCTTGCATGAAAAAAACTGTACAAAAGGGGAGGGGACGGGGAGGGGAGGGGACACTTTAAACGTCTTTAAATTTCCATAACTCAAGATACGTTTGTCGTAGCGAGGTACGGTTTACAGCATTTTACTCCCCTTGCCAAGTTCTTTCAGATGACATAACATTTTATTTCAAATTTGAAATTTTCAGTTAATTCTTTTGTGACGTCATCCTTTTTGGTCATTCTCATACTTAAAATAAATTGGTCGACAACCCAAGGTTTTTTGCCCAGTTTGGAAAAGAAATATGAAAAAGAAGCAAAATTGGTCTAAATGACACATTGGGGGGGGTGGTTTGGCCCCACCGTGCTCACATAATTGAAAGAAATCATTGTGTACCAGCCATTATATATACCTGGCTTAAATTAAGCAAGAGTTCAGCTGCTCAGTTGTTAGTGTACCGATATCCAGGTATCGCTGGTGGATTCATGTGGTTTCCACTTAGTCTCGCTATTGGCTTCAGGAATGTACTGGGCCCCAACAATGCATATGTGTACGATTTGGGTAAAATGTTATATGTAAAATACTGTAGTTATAACGTCACCAGTGCTGTAAGTTCTTACTTACCAGCTAAATTTAGTTGTAAAGTGAGCAGTGCTATATACAAATACTGGCTTACTGAAGAAAAAAGTCGGTTCCAGTCAGTAGACCATCGAACGGAGGTATTGAATAGAACCAATCGACTTAATTTGCTATATTTAATGAGGATTAATATTATTGTCTACTTATATGGATGCCGTTACTACTACGTTTTCCGCCAGAATTTACAAAGATACAAATCATAAGGGAATTTAAGATTTGACTACGAGTACGAGATTGAGTACGACTACGAGTTATCAATTTACACTGTAATTTATTTAAACTGTAAAGTAGATCACAATTCAGCCGGCCCGCGGGCTGCAATGATTTTTTCTTCTTAATAAAGCTATCTAAAAGCTATATAATTCCAGTTTGCAGGCATTAGATTATCACGTCACATATGGAGCTACCTTCTCTAGTGGTAAACAACACGAAGGAGTGAGTTCTCTGCAGTCTCTGAAAACATCACAGGTTTGCAATTCAAAAGTCGTACTATTACTCGATCTCGTACTCGCAGTCCAATCCAAAGGTCGCTATTTTATGGAGCTGATAGCAGACTGGTTTAAAGAAATAGTAAGGTTATTAGCTGTTATTTGTGTTGAAGATGTCGCTGAACACTCGTTAAATCTGGAACACGCGAGGTCTAAACATTGAGCTGAAAACTTTTAAAACCCTCTTCCTGGGCACAAATCCATTCTGTTTGCCTGCGCTCTGTGACAATCAGGTCTGGTCTTCTTGAGTTACTAGTTAGAAAACTTTTTTCCTTGTACATTTTAGCTTTTACGGATTTAAAACGAAGCTTTTAAGCCATTAAACTGAATAGTTTTTCAGCCTTGTTGAAAAGCATTTTTACTGCCAAATGCGAGTTTTAAATATAAGGACGAAATACAATTTAAAGGACTCTTAACTGGAAAGTTGACGCTGATTCTTTGTGATGGTAATTTGAACAACCGGGCCCAGAAGGTGGGGGGAGGTGGTAGGGGGACTGGAACCCGGGAGGAGAGGAGCGGGGATGAAAAGGCATGAACCAGGAAAATGGGGTGGGAAACCAGATTGAAGGGTACGAGGAACGGGAAGTTTGAACCCCCTGTCCCCCCCCCCCCCACCACCAGACGTCTACCGCAGTAAACTACCTTGGGTTCTTATCATGTACATCTATCAATGGGTCAAGCTTCATCCCAGGGATTTGAAAGAGTCAGAGAAAAGCAAAACATTTGGTACATATTTTTAAACGTTTGGAACGAGATGGAGTCTCTCACTGGACTATTTACGTGTTTATTAGAGGGGGGGGGGGGAAGAGATGAAGCCCTAACTTTAATGGCAAACGGTACCTTCCGCCCAAGGAGGAAAGAAAGGTTCGCCCATAATGCTTTGCGACCAACTATATTATCACTGGTCGTTCCTTACGTGATCTGGTTTTGGATCTTATGATAAGAAAAGTCGCGCAAAAACCGTTTTGGGGTTATAGAATCTTTTATGTCTTTTCCATAAATTTTCTGTTACAGAACAGCTTAGAAAAAGGCGATGTAATGGTCCCTACTTTTCGCTTTCAAAAAGTTCATTTATCGGACGGAACAAAATTTTTTTTCAGGAAATCATTCGTGGCAATTCTTTAGTGCAAGAATTTAAGCTGGAAGTTTCTTAATTTTGTTGAACCGGGAAAATAGATGCAATTAAATAAATACAACTTCTGTTAATTTTTGCTTATAATCAGGTCCAAACCACAGGGGCGCAAAAGAGACCTCTGTGTGTTACTTAGGGGAGGGGTGGGCATGCTGTGCGAATGCTTGAGGTTTGCCCATTGAGATAGAAACATTTGAGAAATTTGTGGCAATCTACGGTTAGCCTCTCCGACTCAACATAATGTTACGTTTACGTTCTTCGTTTCATTATTCAGGAAATTGTTATTAAGCATAATTGTGGTATAATTATTTTACCCGTCTTAAAATAAGCTGGAGCAGCCGCGGGTACACGACCCACTTTTAGCATGCGTAGCAAGCGTTTTCGTTTGCCGGGCTTCCCACAGAAATGCTTGCTAAGCAGGCTACCCGGTTTTACCATGTTGTAGTGTTGACTAAACTGTTTTCATATACTGTATCAATTGGGCCTGGTTCACCGTCTCACCGAGCCTTTTCATTTTTCACTTGAAATTAATTCTCCAGTAATTCTTGAGCAATTCTTTCTTTTGATAGATCACTTTCTTTATCGATTACCTACGGTTTTTTAAAAAATTAAAAAAAAAACTGTGTTGTGGAAGTTTGATTTTTTTTTCAACTTTTCTGCCCACGCATCATCGAATTCCGCTATTATTTCAGCTGCTCGGTGTTGGCAAAAGCACACTTCAAAGGTTGAGTTTAACTGAAAAGATGACACCGGTTCAAATTATTCAATCAAATTTAACTGAGAAGGTGGGTCTTCAGCGAATTATTTTTAATATTTTTGAACTGACGACCACTGAGGCCATGTCGAGTTACGAACTAAGACTGATTTGTCAAAATTGGGGTAGTTTTCTAAGTGCTTTGTTTCGAAACCGAAGTAGGTGACCCCCCAGTTTTTTTGCATTTCTGACATAGGTAATTCATTATCTGACTGTAGCAAAAGTATGAAAAAAATCTGTGTCGTGGAAGATTTTCGCGCGGACGTCCTTAACTACCGTATGAGAAGGAAATTTTTGGGAGTGTTTTAATTTTTTGGGAGGGAGATGGCGATTTTTCGTATTTTCCGGGAACAAATTTTGCGATTCAGGATCACAGTCATTGTACGTTATATGCGCTTTCCGATTTAAGCAACAGAATATTAATTTAAAAGAGGAAACATAAGTGATGTTTGTATGAAGCTGGGTACGAAACATATTTTGAGTAAACATGTTGTTTTCACTAAACATGTCGAAGACATGTCTGAAACACGTTTCATGGCCTTCTTCTAATATTTATCAAGGTTTACGGAACACACATCAAATCTTATCCTTAAATGCTTCGGGCTTACACTTAATCCAAAAAGTCGAGCTTGAACTTGCCGTTCCATTTATTCTGTGGTCTCACTTGTCAAGGCCTTAGCCGGATTCTTTCGGGCACTCACCTTCTGTTCTCAGTAACATTTTAAGTTCATGAGGTAGTTTCAGCTGTTGCTCCGAATAAACATGTTTCGAAGGTCATGATCCGGGCAATGCATTGACTCATGTGGACCCTTCTTTTAGGGAATCACTGTTCATTCATGATCAGGCTAATTTGTTTCATTCTGGTATGATCAACACAGTTTAATATGGTTTTTTTGTGGTAAAAAGCGATCCTTCAAGTTCTAACTTCCCCCAAATGTAGCTCCGAATATTGGAAGTTTGCATTAACTGATGCGTAATAATTGACTAAGGGGAATAAATTAACTGGACTATTTTGCCAAACGAGGGCAAAATCGCAAAAAATCGCAACAATTAAAACCCGCAAAAATTCCTGCTTCCCGGTACTTCACAGTGGTCAAACGCAAAAAGCATTGGACACTTCAGGGTTTTCAGACTTACAAGGATGAAGCGCTTATGAAAACGATGCAAACTATGCACCGCCGGCACACGGAATTTCACGCCAATACTACTTGTGGATGACGGTTACTTCAAGCTGTTCATTCATTCATTCATTCATTCATTCATTCATTCACTCACTCACTCACTCACTCACTCACTCACTCACTCACTCACTCACTCACCCACCCACCCACCCACCCACTCACTCACTCACTCACTCACTCACTCACTCACTCATTCATTCATTCATTCATTCATTCATTCATTCATTCATTCATTCATTCATTCATTCATTCATTCATTCATTCATTCATTCATTCATTCATTCATTCATTCATTCATTCATTCATTCATTCATTCATTTATTTAGAGCACGTTTTGCGCTTGATGTGAAATTTTCCACATTTGTGGATTTTTGTTTGAAGATTTAGGGGCCGTCGGCATATTCACAAATTCCCCGCTCAACATCCACTGGACGTTTAAGGGAGAGGGGGGGAGGGTTAGGGAGAGTCACGATTTGGACGTTAGATTGGGGAATCTAGGACAAAACCAAATTAACTTCTTAAAAGAAACGCATTTTACTTATGTTGATAACAGAACATGAAAGGAAAAACGTCCTGCAGTAGAAAATGAGAACAAACTCGATGCTGCTGTGAACTACGTAGTTTGTCACTTACAAAGATGGCGAAGAAGTAATACGCGTTCACTAGAGTTTACAAAACCAACAAATGTGTTTGGTCTGGATAGGATATGACAAAACAAAGCAACCCACGGTGGTTGATTTAAAACGTTCCAACCGAATTCTAAACCTTCCCAATCTTTAAAGCCTTTCACTGTCTTTTCTATGCGGAATTCATTCCAGTTACAATACAACTGCGCCCTCTTGTCGCGGGTATAAATTTCGTCGTAGTTTTCGGCTCTAGAAATACATGGAAGTGTGAAATTCCATGTGGACGTTAAGGAGGAGGAGGGTGGGGGGGGTCTGACCATAACGTCCGAGAACCTATGAATATGTCGACGGTCCCTTATGACAGGAGCTGCGCACGCGTCGTACGTTTACATTTGACAAGTGTGTTTCCCGGTGCATATATTTCCAAGCGCTCTCCGGCTCCTTGGTCAGTAGTGGTCGTTAGGTGACAGTCTACGGTGGAGTTTTTGGGAGGAGGGGGGGGGTCACTTGAAACTGAGATGACCGAAAGGGGGAATCACTAAGTAATGTTAAGACAGACGAGAGGAGGGGTGTGTCAAATTTAAAGCTGTTGATTTTCATCTTGTAGTATGATGATGAGTTTCATGCCGGGAGCCCTTCAGGAGATTTATTCTAACTATAGCTAATACATTCGTATCACGTGGCTGTATTAGGTGGTTTCCAGCGATTTTAGATGACCCAACTGATGAAAAAATTTCATGGGGTAGCATATAGTTTGCCCGGCCTTGCTCTTCTCACGCACTGACGCACTCTAGCTTCCGTAGGCGCGCTCCATGCTTTTGTCAGCGCAAAGATTTTGGATCAGGGACAAACATGGGGTGAAAAATAGTGCTTGTTGGTTCTAATGTCAAACTGAATTTCTGCCAAATATGAATTCTGCAATAGTTGTGAAGTTTAAGTAAGATACCACAGCAACAATTTTACTGATTGAATTTGAGGATTGGTTTCAGTTTTGTGAACCATTGTGTCGAAATTTTCCTGTAGAATTTCCGGACAAATGCATGGAAAACTTTCACTGGTGCTGTGTGGGAACTGAGATACAACGAAGTAAGAGGTGTTGGTGGTGGTGGTGGTGGGGGGGGGGGGGGGGGGTGTACAAGGGATTATGGTGGCCATTTGGGGTCCATGAAAATGTGACAGTTCCTGGAGGGGGATCAGATATTTTAGTCTGGTGACATACGAACTGAGCCTCCGATCCCCTCCTCCCGGCTCTTACGCGATAAGTAATGAATTGCTATCGTTAATTTGTTTAGCCTTCTTGGTAGGCGCCGAAGGAAGAGGAAACGAGGGGTAATTATTCGCAAGCGAAAAGAAGGAGGAGGCCTTCCCTCTTCTCTCTGGCGAATGTATTTTTCTCCAGTTCCCTCCCCTTTACGCGCCTGTCACGCAGGCTAGAGTTTGTTCTGAATTTAGTCAAGCTCGGTACGGCGAAATATAGGAAAGGAAAGCGAAAATAAAACGCGTGTACATGTAGGCTGGGAGGAGATAAGCTCCGTTTCCTGTTGATGTTATGTTTTCACTTCCATTCTGTGACAGGGTCCCCTCCCACTTTCACTTCTGAAGCGCCCCTCTCCCCTCAGGTCAGTCCTTCGCTTCGCGTGACCAAATCACAAAAATATTCATATTTTTGACGACAACCTGCTTTCTTCAATCCCACCAAACCATTTAGATTGATATTAGTTACTTTCTAACTGAATTTCTTGTCAGGTCTTGAAGAAATACTGGTTGATTTTTGTGCTTACATTAAAAAAAAAAATTATGGACGCTACGCACATGACCTTCTACTGCTCTATGGAGACGTTTCGTGCATTTTCTCACGCAAACCAAAATGCTTAAATTACTTACTTTTGTTATACGTTATACAGCACTTACTACAAATGAATATATTTAGAGACACGTGAATTTCTTCGTAATTTACACTCTTTCGTGGAATTTCTCGCGCAATTCGTGTAGCAACAAAAACATTGCAAGAAAAGTTGCACGTATAAAGATATTTCAAAATGTTCACGTTGCCAATATTCTGTGCCCACGAGTCGCTCACGAAAACACGAGTAAAAGAAAATTCGCTAACAGCAAGTGCCACAGGAGGATCTCCATGGAACATCTAGAGACTTTTCTATCCTGTTTTAAACAAGAATACAACAGTCCGCGTCGCCTCCATATTATATCATCACATAGGAATGTTTTAAGTTCCACCTTTTATGGCACTTCCGGTGTCCATTACAGGTCAGAGGTGACTTCCGGTTAGCTCCTCAAAATCCTCGTGATTTCACTGGGCCTCTTTTTCATAACGAGGCAAGGCGCTTCCTTATAAAGTGCGCGAGTACTTTTACTGGGAAAACTCCACGAACGCAAGCCTTTGCTTGTTGTGAATTTGTTACCATCGAAAGACTGTTTTAATTTCATTCATTTAACACGGAACTTGAAAGGAATTGTATCAGGACACTTGTAAACAATGACAGGGGTAGGATACAAGACGCTTTCTTCGAGTTCCTCGCCCGTACCGCTCATTAGGTGGGTCTCCAATCTTTCGAAAGCCAATGTTTATTTTGAAAAGCTTCGAGAATAAAACTTGGTTTTCGTACCTTATAAGGTGTATGAAGAATCGAATGGCCAGATATCATTAAAATATTTTAGTTCACATATTGTATGATTTTCTTTTCAGGGCTGTTAGGTTGGATTCAGAGCTGTTATTATTTCTGCGTTTGTAAATTCATTCTGAGCTGCTAGTTTGAATTGTCAGGACCTGTTGACATACAGCTTTGCAATTGTTGTGCCCTCATATTCTCTGTCTACTGAAATACAACAAATCTCTCGCTTATATTTGACTAATACTGACAGATGTAGACTGAAATGACCCCAGTTTTAAATCTGTAGAAGTTGTTTTTTATTCTGTATCGACTTAACATTATACCTTCGAGTCATTCTTTGTGAACCGCGTTTCGAAATTTTGGAGAGAAACTATTCGCCTGTGACACGTACATTCCTGTACTTTCCTTTATAATTTGTACCGGTAAACCCTATTTCGCATAGAAATTTTTTTAAATAAACCTCTCAAGGATCTATCTTAATGAAGATATTAATTATGGTTCCGTCACAGAGAAGATGGTTTGGCAGGATTCCCGGGCAAAATTTGCGGATTCCCAGGCAAAATTTGCATACTCTTGTGTTTTCACTCATGCAGAGAAAGAGTGTCCGCATGGACACAATTAAGGCCTGGTTCTCACATGTGAGGCTAGCAAATGTACAAGCATTCAACATAAACCATAATGGGAATGGGCGTGAATTTAGCACAACAAGGAAAAAGACTGCCCGTCTTTCTTGTGCCTGCGAGCACGCGTGAGACACCAGAGTTTTTGTTTAGGGCAAGCATCCTTACTCTGCACACAGATTGGCATTTGGGCTTTCACCAGTGAAAACTAGCAGGCAGAAATTGGTGTATTATATGGAGAATACTTGGTCAAAGAGAATATTTGAAGTAACACCATTTTCTAACACACCCATCCCAGTGTGGTTGCCCCTTATGGTAGCTTGTTATTGGTTGCTTGGTTGTATCCAGAACATGTCCTGAAGAAGTGGAGTTATGGAATGATTTGTGTGCGGGATTCTCCTAACATTGGCTATATTAAAGTACTTAGCTATTGTGAAATCAGCCTTAAATGTGGTTGTTCAAACCATCATTCTTTTTGGGCAAACTGAGAATTTCCATACTTGTTACTGACAGGTAGTTTGGTGCTTCATTTTGTAGGCCAACTGTTTTCAGACAAATTGCAGATTTTGCAAATGTTTTCAAGGCATTCATTGGAACTAATTGGATTGGTCTGCCATTTGCTTTCAAGGAAAGTGGAGTTGTGGTAAGAGCACTAATATACTCTTCAATAGCTTTTATTTTAGACCCATGGTTATATTACAGTACTGTTCAAATGTAAGTTGACCTTCCCTTGCATCTCGATCCTCGCATCTCGAGACTCGACTCTCGACTCTCAAAAATTGCGAGTCTCGAGTCGAGTTTCAAGAATTTTGAGGATCGAGAATTGAGTTTCGAGTCAAGTTTTGAGTTGAGCTTGTCGCTTGAGTGATCTCTCGAGAAATAAATTGGACAAACGGACCGAACTCGATCACTAGCGTTATTAATAAATTGTTTACAGATCCAACAAGTGTGTCGAAAAATGAGGTGTAAGCATCGCCGTTTTATGCAATCAAATAATGACAAATGGTACACATGCGTTTAGAATTCGCTGCTCCTTTCCTCATAGGGTGAATTATCTACTTTAACTTTTAAACGTTGTGAAAATTGTTGCGATAATTCTCAAAATGGCCATTTGACAAAACGCTCGAACGTATTACTAAAAGTCGCTCGAAAACTACAACTCAAGCTTTTCCCAGCTGTTGCGCAAAATAAGCATTTCACGGGCTCAACGTAGTGACAAGCTTTACATAAGTGATGCTAAATTTCCAATAAATATTTTTGATTTTACACATTTACATGTGAAACAGAAAGGCAAAACGTCTGTCGAACTCTGAGTTGCATCAAAAGCATCGTTGCGTTACGCATATTTTGTTTGAGGTTTCAAATTTCGCTTTTGACGTATCCAAATTAACGTGCGTAGGGTAAAACAAAAATCACTTCTTATTTATCGTTGAAGACATGACGTGTATTAAACTTCGAAACTCTGACATTTTATATCACTTTCATTCATGACTTTTTGTTTTTATGATGGGTTCTGTGTATTATTCGCGTAGTTTGGCAAATAAACAAATGCGGCTTCATGTGCACGGCATCGAAAGGGCTTCGTGGCCTAACAGATTTGAAAAATTCGCATTCACTTCCAAAGTTTTGCCGATTTGGTCACTAACTTCTAAAGATAGATTGCCATCTGCAAATGCAAACGTAATTTTAATGTATAGATTTATACTTATTTGCGAAAACTCACGATTGAACTGCGATGGGCTTTAATAGGCGAACGACTGTATCTAGGTCATGCACACGCTGTTGTTTGTGTGATAACAACAGTACAAATTCGCTTTTAAACTTTCACTGTTTTTTGTGTATATGCAAAGGGAACTCGAGGCATATTTACAAATACCAAGCGGACTCAATTTTCCTGAATTTCAAGATTTATAGATATCAGGATATTGTTTTGCTATCCTTCATGTTGTTTCTTGCATATACGCAAGTTGACATAATGTACGTGCTGAAAGTCAATGTTTATTAATTCCTTAAAGGGGTTATGTCACACTATTTAAGCTTTTTAAAAAGCTAAAAAGTGTCTTTGCATCAATTGAAATCTAAAAATTATGGTCTAGTGTTGTTATTAAAGACCATCTTAGGGTACTGAAACTGTTTCCTGTCGTCTGTCGCTAGCGATGACAAGGATGGAAATGGATTGAAACTTGAAAAAATTGGGTCAATTTTTTCAAGTTTTGATGCGATGTCTTAAAAAAATCACCCCAAAAATTATTATGTTAGCTCTCCCTGATAAAGTTCATTTGATATCATCCTTATAATTTTACAGGAGCATTTTGTGTATGAGTAAAGGCACTTAGTAATGATTTTAGCACAGAATTGACCTAAAATAGCAAAATCCTTGTGACGTAGCCCCTTTAAACTTGGCGCGTGAACGGCTATTGCTCATCCTTCAAGAAATATATCGTTTCCTCGAAGTTCTTTTCGAGTTTGCACATTCAAAAACTCCTTGTTTCTCAATTCTCGATACTCGATTCGCGATCCTCGATTCTCGCATCTCGAAACTCAAACGTCTTGACATTCGAGACGCAAGAATCGGGTTTTTCAAGGATCGAGTCAAGACTGTCAACTTACATTTGACCGGTATTGTAGTTTTAGGACGTCTGGAACAACAGAGTCAAACTTTGACAGACTTCAACATTAGAGAAACATTAGAACCACTTCAGACAGATTTTACAACTCATTGTAAATATTTTTTTTGATAATTCATTGTAAATATCTTAGTAAGTTAGGAGGGCCACAAGTTTATTAGTGCTTCGCACTATTTCGTGCCACCCTCGTTAAATAAAGTTTTTATTATTATTATTATTATTATTACAATACACTTTATTCCAAAATGGCAGAAAAATCTCCATGTTAACTGGCCCTTGTTGCCTCGTTTTAAGCCAAATATTCCTTTGTATTCTGCGGTTGAGATCGAGGGAACAAGGGCCAATTAACAAGTAGTCAAAAGAGTAATGTATTTCCCGCCATTTTAGAATGAGGTGTATGAACTGCCTTACAGATAAAAGTTGAAGTTGCTCGTTAGGTTTAGGTGGCACGTGTGGAATGATTCTTTACTCTTTGAGAAATAAATTTTTAGAATTGACATGTTTTAACCAGTTCTAATATCTTCAAAAACTCATGAATAATTAATGATCATTTCCACCAATTACATCACGCAAATGAGTCACGTGGATGCTTGTTTAACCCATTGACTCCTGAGGAAATTTACGCGCGACCACCCCCAATTCCCTGAACATTTTTCAGCATTCAGTCGAAATAAACGACTTGAAAAAATTAACACAATGCGCAGTAGATAAAGACAAATTCTCAGCTTTTGTTGTTACGTTTTATTTCCCCATGGATAGTTAAAGAGTTATTTTTTAATTACAAGGATTTGTCAGGATCGAAAATATATTGTCAAATTTAGCTCCAAAACAAGATTTAAGGAATTTTTTCAACCGCGCGCCATTTGCAGTCAAAATCGCAAAGACAGTAAACTTTGCAGTTGTCATTCTCATGAGAAAAGCTGTGTCCATTCCCGATATATTGCACAATTATTACCCATCAGAACTTTTAGTCCAACCACTTTTTCAACACCAAAGGGAAAATAGAGAAGTTTAACTCAGTAGAAAATCTACAAAACGCTCAGAAATGCAGGCCCTTGGTACAAAAAGCAAACACGTGCTCAGAGACACGTATTCCTATGCTGTTCCTTTACCGTTCAAAATACTCCCACCGGGAATCACAGCATAATTCCATAAAATTTTTAAACAGATTCCATTCATTTGACATTACAAAGAAAGCCATTTTTCATTTATTTCTATAGCAGCGAAATTTTAACATGAAACGAAGAAAAATTTGAGACGATCACTGCCACAAAAGGATCAGGTTTCAGGGTCAAAATGGAAGTTTATGCAAATAACTGTTGGAATGTTTAGATCTATTTTCGTTGTGAGGATTGAACAAATATGCTTGTAGAAATAAAAAGAATCTTCAGAAAAGAAAATTTTATGCAAACTGAAGAAAAAAGTCACGAATCGAAGAGGGAAAGCACGCTTTAAAACACAGATGGCGCAACAGAAATAAGCGCACAAAAGCGTACACAAAAAATACAGCGGAAGAAGCACAGTCATTTCTGATCTGATGGTTATATTTAATAGTTTGCTGAACCAGTGAGTTAAACAGCACATCATAGGAAATAATATTTACAATGAAAGAGGTTCATTACCTGGTCTAATTGTTCAAACGAGAGATTCACAAGTCTTGATTTCTGCTCGCAAAATTTGACTCCACGCGGTCTTCAAGTCTTATCGAATCGGCTAAACCTTTCATTGCTTTGTACTAGGAAACTGTCCACTTCAAAGCGTCCTAAACATTCATTGATCTAAAGCAAAATTTTTGCCTTTCATTTCGAGACTCAGAGAGGTTTTTTTTCCCGTATAGAGTGAAAAAGAACCGTAAATTGCACTACCTCTCCGTGCGTAAACAACATGCTGCGCCATATTTCTTCATCGCAAATCGGGGGACAAAAAAAAGTCTTTCTAGTACCCCGAAAGAGCTCCAAAAATATGCGCAAAAGACATATTCTGATTGGTTTATTTGTCCCCTTTAACAATAGAACAATAGGGGAACCAATATCCTTAAGGAGGGGAGGGTAGAGGCTTTTTCAAACACATGGTTTTACCGGGGCGGTTTCGGGCGCTTCAGGGAATTCAGGGGTTGTCACGCACGGGCGGTTTCGGGCGCTTCAGGTGTCAATGGGTTAAAACCGGTAATACATCAACAATCTAAAAAGCCTGGTGGCGGCATTTGATTTCAGTCCCAGGGGAAAGCGGGGCTGATTGTAATATACCTCATTACTATTCTTTATATAAAATGTTACCCTCATTAGTATTCTTTATATAAAGAATACTAATGAGGGTAACATTTTATATAACAGAAACAATGCTGTACAGCGTACGAGGAGGATAATTTTCCCCGGTATCTTTGCACACTTCCATTATGAATTTTGTTAACCAAAAATTTAGCGACTCTGCCGTCATATCAAGCACGTCGGTTTCCAAGTCTTGAATTTGTGATGTGTCATTAGTACAACTGCTCGGCTCTTCAGAAGCTTTCTTATTTACTCTTGTTGACTGCCATTCTGAAAAAATCTTCATAGCCCACTTATTGACGGAACGTGTTGACTTTGGTACGGCATTTTCCAGCAGTTGTTTCTCTTCTTCAGCATTTTTGGGTTTGCGAAACGTCCGCTTGTGCTTCGAAGCCATAATGTTCTCATCGAGCTCACTATTGAATGAAGTTTCCACTATACAAATCATCTAATCTTATAATTCTTTTCAGATCTAGCAGCATGAACTAGCAGCACGGGAAAATGGTCCGAAGCTCCTTAAACAAAACTTTTTATTCTTTTCAAAGACTATAGGAACTACAAAACATGAAAGAATGTCTTTATATTCTGTGAGATCGATTTTGACATTCTCTTGATGAGACTATTGAATAAAGTTATAGCACGGGAAAATGGCACCATTAGTTCATTATTCTATGAGATCGTTTTTTGAAGCCGTTCAATAAACTCGCAGATCGTGTTTTATCGGGTCTAAAACCACTCGGCTACGTCTCGTGGTTTTAAACCCGATAAAACACTCCTGCTCGTTTATTAAACAGTACTTAACCCATTGACTCCTGAGGAAATTTATGCGTGACCACCCCCAATTTCCTGGGCATTTTTCAGCATTTTTCGAAATAAACAACTTGAAAAAATTACACAGTGCGCAGTAGATAAAGACAAATTCTCAGCTTTTGTTGTTACGTTTTATTTCACCGTGGATAGTAAGTGAGTAATTTTTTAATTACAAGGATTTGGCAGGATCGAAAATCGATTGTCAAAACAAGATTTCAGGAATTTTTTCAACTGCGCGCCATTTGCAGTCAAAATCGCAGAGACAGTGAACTTCACAGTTATCTTCTTATGACATTACAACTTCACGCCGATTTAAGTGTGTACCCCAAATTTTGGGGTCGTTAAGTATTCATATATTCAACCTATTGTTCTTTCTCATTACTCATTCATGCCGAGTATTTGCCGACCACGCGGCACATTTTGCCGAGCGCAAATTCTTTGATGTAGGTGAGAAGTATTTCTTTTGTTTTCAGCCGGTACTAGGAATAAAAATTGTCACTCAACGTAACACTAAAATTCACGGCAGCGAAAGACAACAAATCCCAGACGATGAAATATTTTTTAAGCAAAAGAACGAGTTTACAAATGTTTAAGTTACTTTTTTGAATTCGCACACAATTAGCGAGCGCTTTCAAGAAGCGAATTCTTCTAGTAACTACAACTGTTGCTGAATGGTGAGCAATGAATCAAAATATTCGCTCAGATCGATTTCTGAAAATGTGCTGGTTTTGAATCATAACAATGATCTCTTCGTTCAAGTTTGATTCAGATGCGCGCTTTATATATGTTGAAGTATGTTGAACCACGTCAACAAGTTGTCAAAATCACGAAAGTATTCAAGATCATGTTTGTGTTTCTGTCACGCTAAAGAGCCCGTAATTAACGCTCTGTGGACTCAAAACAAAGTAAATGCCATGAAGATATTTTTCAAAGCGATCAGAATGAGTTCACAATAATATTACACAACATGGTTTTATTTGCTCTGCTTTTTAAAAAAGAATATACATTTAAGCGAGACGGCTCACCATAAATTAGTCTACTTTGGGGGAAAGAAACCACCACTTGACTCGCTTAAAGCGATTAAAAACATCATTTGAATCTCTGTTTATGACCCAAACAATACTTCCCTTTCAACAGAAGGAAATTTTTCTTTTTTTCAGCTCAACATTTTTAATTTATCTTTTAAGTGTATGACCTTTGAAGTCATGCTTCGATTCATCGCGCATCTTAATAGAGAAATGTTAAATTACTTCGCAGTTCGAATTACCGCTGCGCTGAGCGAATAAAAATGTATTTCGGCTTACAATGATCAAAATATCTAGTTTAAAATCTCTTTTTAAAGCTCTCAGAATGCTGTAATGTTTTAATTGAAAATAAAAGTCGATAACAGTTTGCGAAAAAAATTAAATCCATAAAACATGTGCAGCGATTCTCTGAAGTTTATTCGCACTTCAAGAACAAAAGGATATGTTCGCAACTCTGCCGCTCAAGGATACTTAATTGTGCTATTGTGTTTGGTCCTTTGAAGTTCAATGAAGAGTGTCAAGGTCTTCCTCCAAAAGATCTCACCTTTTTCTAAACGAATGAGACTGAAGTTACCCGACACGCTTTCGCTAGCTGCCAAAAAGAATGCCCAAAGGAATAAACTGAGCCTTCATCCAGCGGTATAGCCCATTTAAAAATGACACACTTAAATCGGGCTTAAGTTGTAATGGAGAAAAGCCATGTCCATTCCCGATATATTGCACAATTATTATTCATCAGAACTTTTATTCTTACCACTTTTTCAACACCAGAGGGAAAATAGAGAAGTTTAACTTAGCAGAAAATCTGCAGAATGCTCAGAAATGCAGGCGCTTCGTACAAAAAACAAACACGTGCTCAGAGACACGTACGTATTCCTTTACCATTCAAAATACGCCCACTGGGAATCACAGCATAACTCCATAAAATTTTTTAACAGATCGTACTCCTTTGACATTACAAAGAAAGCCATTTTTCATCATTCTATTTCTATAGCAGCGAAATTTTTAAAACATGAAACGAAGAGAAATTTGAGACAAGATCACTGCCACAAAAGGATCAGGTTTCAGGATCAAAATGGAAGCTTATGCAAATAACTGTTCGCATGTTTAGATCTATTTTTGTTGTGAGAATTGAAGGAATATGGTTGTAGAAATAAAAAGTGTAACAATGTTAATTTATACATGATTCGAGCTAGGCCCTGGGCACGGGTTTATTGGTAAGGTCCCGTATGTGGCTCGCGTATTCATTGTACACTCGATAGAGATTCCAATAAATAGGGTTGTGTTTATCTTCTGTGTCCTTATTATTGGAGCTGTTTCTTTGGGACAACGTTACATGGTGCCAGAAGTGGAGACTCACCGCTTCTATCTACTGTCGTCGACGAACTGGCCGCAAATCCACGAGAACGTGAGTTATTGTTGAGTTATTGGAAGATCTGTTTTCAACCACGTGGCGAATCGATCGATTGAGCCGATTTGCAAGATTTATATTTGACATCCCTGGACTCGACTACAAGTTGTGAAAGCCTCTATTCGACTTCTACCGACAGAAAGAAAAAAAAAATTACTGCGGGTCGTTGCTTTTGTTTTCTGAGGAAATTTCTCCGCGAAAGAATCTTCGCTCGATGAAACATGCCACCGAAGCCCGAAGTCGCAAGCGCCGCAACGGCCCAGGCATCCGGAACTCTCGAGCAGCCAAGACTAGTACAAATCCCAATAAACATTCCATTGCCGTCAAAATTAGAGCTCAGTGGCAACCTAGCGACTAACTGGAAGAAATTTCACCGAGCCTGGAATAATTATGAGATAGCTGCACGGCTTAAAGATCCTGAACATCCTGATGTAAATAAATCGCTTAGAACCACCACTCTACTCACCTGTATTGGGTCCGATGCTCTAGACGTCTACGACGGTTTAGACTTTGAAAGCGAAGAACAGAAAAATGATATCGACGTCGTTCTCCAAAAGCTACAGCGCTACTGCATTGGAGAGACCAATGAGATTTACGAGCGATATAAATTCAACAAGAGAGACCAAGAGCTGAACGAATCCGTGGACGCTTACGTCACTGCACTTCGGACTTTGGCAAAAACGTGCAACTTTGGCATTTTGGAGGATAGCCTCATCAGAGATCGGATTGTCATTGGTGTAAAAGACAATCAAGCCCGCAAGAAGCTTCTTCAGGTATCCAAACTCACCTTGAAAGAGTGTATTGACATTTGTAGGTCGTACGAAACTACAAGCCATCAACTGAAGGAAATTAATCAAGAGGAAGTCCATGCTCTACAACCGTCCCGTGACAAGAAGCCTGATCCCCCTATTAAGAGAGAGATTCAATGCAAATTTTGCACCAAAACACATGCTTGGAACAAATTGAAGTGCCCAGCATGGGGCAAGACCTGCTCATCTTGTGGCATGCGAAACCATTTTGCCGTTGCATGCCAGACAAAGACCCCTGCGAAGGCCAAACCTCCTGTCAAGTTTCCACCTCCTAGGCACAACCGCAAGCCAGTATACACAGTGGAGGACTCAGACTCTGACGAGTATGTTGCTTGTGTAGATGTGAAGGAGCAAGTGTGTGCTGTCGACAATCAGTATCGGAAGGATAAACTATTGGCTACCATGGTACTTAATGACCACCAAGTGCAATTTCAGTTGGATAGTGGGGCCACGGTGAACATTCTACCAGAAGAAACATTCAAACAGCTATATGGGGAAGACAGTGTACCCCTTCTAGACAACGCAGAAGTAACCCTCATCATGTACAACAAAACAGAGGAGAAGCCCCTTGGCAAGAAACGAGTCAGAGTTGTAAATCCAAAAAATGGCAAGAAATACAGCGTAGAGTTTGTAGTGGTGAAGGGCAACTGCAAGCCGCTGCTGGGTCTGCGAGCTAGCGAGCAAATGAATCTCATCTCAGTGATTAACGAAAACATCCTATCAGTTCAGACACAGGCGTCATTACAGGACAAAGCCAGAGACTTGCCTACACTAACAAAAGAGCACATATTGAAAGAGTTTGCAGATGTATTCAAAGGGGATGGCAAACTAGAGGGTGACCTACACCTTGAGATCGACCCAACAGTACCACCAGTGCAACTCCCCACAAGAAAAGTGCCGATCGCTATCAAAGAGAAGCTTAGAGAAGAGCTAGACTGCTTGGAAGCCCGTAACATTGTCACCCCAGTGAATGTCCCCACCGCATGGATATCTGCAACTGTCGTCACCATGAAGAAGAATGGCAACATCAGACTGTGCGTGGATCCCAAGCCACTCAATCTAGCCCTTAAGCGAAATCATTATCCTCTACCAACAATTGAAGATGTGCTTCCTAACCTCTCGAAAGCAAGATGCTTCACAGTGTTAGATGCAAAAAATGGGTTCTGGCATGTAACCCTTGATGAAGAAAGCAGTTATGCAACTACGTTTGGTACTCCCTGGGGAAGGTATCGATGGCTAAGAATGCCATTTGGCATCTCACCTGCTCCTGAAGAATTTCAGCGCAGACTTGACCAAGCATTGACAGGCCTAGAGGGATGCAAAGCCATTGCTGACGACATTCTTGTGTTTGGCTGTGGAGCAACAGATGAAGAAGCTACAAGGGATCATGACAAGAACCTCACTGGACTCTTAGAACGGTGCAAGGACAAAGGCATAAAGCTGAACAGTGGGAAGTTACAGCTACGAAGAAAAGAAGTTTCTTACATGGGTCACATGCTCTCTGCAGACGGGCTCAAGCCAGACGCCGAGAAAGTTAAAGCAATCAGAGAGATGCCGGTACCGTCTGACAAACAGGGTGTCCAACGCTTCCTGGGAATGACAAATTACTTGCAGAAGTTCGCGCCCAAGCTGTCAGAGATTACTACTCCACTTCGCAACCTCATCAAGAGTGACACAGAATTCCTCTGGGACGAACAAGTTCATGGTGTGGCCCTAAACGAAGCAAAGAGGATCATCTCTAGTACGCCGGTACTGAAGTACTTCAACCCACGGACAGAGCCGGTCCTACAGTGTGATGCTTCCATGCATGGCCTGGGTGCGTGCTTGATGCAGAACGGCCAACCTGTTGCTTTTGCATCACGATCCCTGACTCCAACAGAGGTCCAGTACGCCCAAATCGAGAAAGAACTGCTGGCCATTGTATTTGGAATGGTAAGTTTGAAACCTACCTTTATGGTAGAAAAGTATTGGTTGAGACAGACCACAAGCCGCTTGAATCAATTTTCAAAAAGAGTCTGCTCAATGCCCCAAAGAGGCTACAGCGTATGCTGCTGAGGCTACAAAGATATGAATTTGAAGCCACCTACAAAAGAGGAACTTTGCTTCACATGGCCGACGCCCTGAGCCGGGCTTACTTGCCACACATGGAAGTCACTGGAGGTCAAGAAGATGTACTCGCAGTATCAGACACAAGGTCTCCCACAGAGAAAGAAGCAGAAGAAATTAACATGCTTCACTATCTGCCAGTGAGGGAGGACACACTGCGTAGGATTCAAGAATGCACCCACGAAGATCTCGTTCTCAAGGCCCTCGCCAATGTGATCAAGCAAGGATGGCCAGAAAGCAAGCCTCGTCTACCACCAGAACTTCAAGACTACTTCCCATTCAAAGAAGAACTCACCTTGCAGAATGGAGTCATCTTTAAAGGAAACCGTGTCGTCATACCGCTTGAAATGAGGGATGAGCTCAAGAGAAAACTGCACTCAAGTCACCTGGGAATTCAAGCATGTCAGAGACGAGCTCGTGAAGCCTTCTACTGGCCAGGAATGTACACAGAGATTGAAGAACACATATCTAAGTGTCCTGTCTGCAATGCATATCAGCACAAACAGCAGAAAGAACCAATGATCCAACATCCAGTACCAGCCAGACCGTGGCAGTTCATCGCAGCTGACCTGTTTGAGTTCCAAGGCAAAGAATATCTCGTGACCACGGACTATCACTCCAACTTCTTTGAAGTTGACAAGCTAAGTTCCCAAACTTCCAGAGAAGTGATCGACAAGCTGAAGTGTCAGATGGCGAGACATGGAATCCCAGACACACTTAGAAGTGACAATGGTCCTCAATTTAGCTCTCAGGAATTTATGAAGTTTTCAGAGCTGTATGAATTCGATCATATCACTAGCTCACCTGCCTACCCACAGTCTAATGGTAAGGCAGAGAACTCCGTGAAAACTGCCGAACTTATCATGTTGAAGGCTCTAGAAGCTGGGACTGATCCCTACTTGGGATTGCTTGACTTCCGCAACACCCCTACTGAGGGATTGGGCACGTCCCCAGCACAGAGACTCTTCGGTCGTCGAACGAAGACCCTCCTACCCACAGCTGGCAGTCTCCTAAACCAGGCTGATGCCGACCAAGGTAAAACAGCCCAGCTCCTGCAAGCTAGAAAAGACAGACAGTCTTTCTACTACAACAATGGCTCCAAAACACTCCAACCACTGGAAAAAGGAGATGTAGTTCGCATCCAACCTACGGGCACTAAGAAGGGTCAAAGGTGGACCCAAGCAACAGTAGAGGGGCCAGCAGGTGTGCGCTCATACCAAGTAACTACAGAAGACGGAAGGGTATATCGGAGGAATCGCCGACATCTCCGCCTATCAGCCGAGACTCCAAGACCACCCCTTCCTGATGCAGACACAGATAATCCTGAACCTGAACCACTTCAAGCTGGACAGTTTCCACCAGAACCCAATGTACCTCAAGCAGTCGTCGAGCCACCACCAGCACCAACTTCCCAAGACAATGTGGGGCGAGCCCCTAGTCCAGTGAAATGCAGTTCCAGTGGGAGAGTCCTTCGTAGACCAGCGTATCTCAGTGACTATGCCAGTTGACATTATAACTTTCCTTGATTCAGATTTCATGAACCCTGCTATTTCATTTCATGTTATGTTACCGCAGTTTGTTCTGCTTACTTTATCTTCATTTGTTCTATTTTTGCCATTATCATTTTCCTTTTATTTCTTTTTTGTTGTTGTTGTTAAGGGGAGATGTAACAATGTTAATTTATACATGATTCAAGCTAGGCCCTGGGCACGGGTTTATTGGTAAGGTCCCGTATGTGGCTCGCGTATTCATTGTACACTCGATAGAGATTCCAATAAATAGGGTTGTGTTTATCTTCTGTGTCCTTATTATTGGAGCTGTTTCTTTGGGACAACGTTACAAAAAGAATCTTCAGAAAAGTAAATTTGATGCAAACTGAAGAAAAAAGTCACGAATCAAAGAAGGAAAGGATCAGGGGGGGGGGGGGGATAGAAGCGAGGCCTGGGACTGAGAAACAATGTTCTCACAACTTGCAAAGCGGTCCAGTCAAAACGTGGACAGCGGTGTTCGAAATAATAAATATTTCCGATTGACACGGATCGACATAGTGATCAACTTATTTGGAATAGTTTTTAAAATTTAAGTGTATTTTGTCGGGGGAAAGTAAGCAGTGAGCGGCCAATCTCATGGAATTTAGTGTCAGTTTCAGACAAGAGAATATTCGATGGAAGCAACATCGATGAAGACAGTACTGTTTTCGTACTGTCTTGTTTGTTGCAGTGGCGAGTGGATCAGCTGTGAGCTGTACGGCAGTCACGTTTCGCTTGTTTATACTTGGAGAACAGGTTTGCGACGAACGTTTCAAAGTTGAATGCTAGAATTAGATAATTCAACGTAAATAAAATTCTCACCAAGACAAAGCGCTTGAACTATTCAGGATTTTATTTCTTGTACTCTGCGAGGTAATTTTGGTCTTTGTCTACCGCTGAACTGATGCATGTGATAAATAAAAATACTGTCAGTGTTTCTTTTTAGATCTCATTCTGTAACGAATTGATAGCATGAGATGAGACAGTTATGGCTGTACTGGGTTTGCATGTTTTCCTCCAGCGTGGTCTAAATAAATTGCTACGAGAAATGTGCCAAAAAACATCGATGGAAATAAGTTCAATCAAAGCTGCTAATAACCTAATGGAAACAATACCTACGCACAAAATACGACTTTTATTATCAATAATCCAGTCATGTGTGAACAAGATCACTTCACAGTTCAGTACTTTGAACCCGATCCCAGCTTTTAACCCGACTTCAGACAATTCTATCTGATTCTATACAGTCGATCAGCGCAGACTGGATTGATCGAAGCACTACTGTTCTACTTTGCGACTAAACAACTCCAAGAGTAAACTTTTATCTTCATATGAGTTCCGTTGGAGCATGCAACATCTGCGCATGCGCAGGAGGCATATCCGCTGACTAGAACCTCACAGATTGCTTTGCAAGTTGTGAGAACATCGTTTGGATTTCATTTAAGAGAATGTATGGGAAGTTGCTTTTCCCCCCCTGGAAAGCATGCTTTAAAACACAGATGGCGCAACAGAAATCAGCGCGTCTGATTTCGATTCGTACACAAAAATTACAGAGCAAGAAGCACAGTAATTTCTGATCTGATGGTTAAATTTACTTGTTTGCTGAACCAGTGTGTTAAACAGCACATCATAGGAAATTAAATTTACACTGAAAGAGGTTTATTACCTTGTCTACTTGTTCAAAGGAAAGATTCACAAGTCTTGATTTCTGCTCGCAAAATTTGACTCCACGCGGTCTTCACGTCTTGTCGAATTGGCTAAACTTTTCATGGCTTTGTACTCGGAAACTATCCACTTTAAAGCGTCCTAAACTTTCACTGATCTAAAGCGAAATTTTTGCCTTTCATTTCAAGACTCAGAGAGGTTATTATTTCCTGTAAAGAGTGAAAAAGAACCGTAAATTGAACTACCCTCCCGTGCGTGAATAACATGCCATTTTTCTTCATCGCTAATCAAGGGACGAAAAACAGTCTTTCCAGTACCCCAAAAGAGTTCTAAAAATATGCGCAAGAGAGCTAATCTGATTGGTTTATTTGTCCCCTTTAACAATAGAACATTTGGGGAACCAAAAATCCTTAAGGAGGGGAGGGTAGAGGCTTTTTCAAACACGTGGTTTTACCGGTACGGTTTCAGGGGTTCAGGAAATTGAGGGGTTGTCATGCGCGGGCAGTTTCGGGCAGTTCAGGTGTCAATGGGTTAAGGTTTCTTCTGATTAAATGTCTCCGGTGTGTAACCATAAGTACCAACAATCAGTGCCTCAACAACTGCTCAGTAGCTTTAAATTCAAATATTATGCTTTATGGCTTCATTCAGAGATGACAATACACCAGTTAAGGATGGTGCCTCCTCTTGTTACTACGCATACGTTCTGCGCATCTCGGGATATTCAAGTTTCTTAAGGAATTTGCCCACTAATTCAACAATATTTTTGCACGGTTAATGACTATGTGGAAAAAGCAGATGTTAGCAAGGGCTATCAGAATCCAAAAAGAAAATTGGGGGTAACCACGCATTTTTCAAAGATAATTGAGCTTACATTTGGAAAGAAATTTCCATACATTCTTTGTATTTTTGCTCTTTTTTGGAATTATGGTTGCTTCATTGTCTCTGAAAATTGCATGGTTACCCACAATTTTTGTTTTTGGATTCTAATAACCCTTGCAAAGATCTACTTTTCCCCTATAGTCATAACCTTTGCAAAAATACATCTGTATCAGGAGGCACTGTCCTTAACTCTACTACATACAAATACTACTCAATATGTGAAACTTTCAGTGCAGTGGGATCAATACATGCAAGGGTTTTGTGCCCAGACCTCTTACACCTGCTATATGACTTATGAAGAATTGACTGTAGAAGCTAAACTGAAATCTTTCTACATTCTCTCTTTCAGCTTGGCTTGGTTGGAGTTCTTATAATTGCACTTATCACAGACCATTGCTGTCAGCTTATCATCAAGTGTAAGAAAGCTGCTGTCCAGAAAGTTTTGGATACGGTTCCTCAGCCAAAAGATGTTGAATCACAGGACACAAATATGGCAGCACTTAGAAACACTGTGGAAAAACGAATGCTCTTTGGTGAAATAGGGAGGATTGCCCTTGGAAAATGGGGTGTTCTCCTCGTCAATGTAGCACTTCTTGCCACGCAATATGGCTTCTGCATTGGATATTTCATATTTATGGGCAACACTATCTCGTCAATGTTTCCTGCAACACCCAAGATTCATGTTGTTGCTACAACAACACCGTTACCA
This sequence comes from Siderastrea siderea, assembly GCA_964030785.1. NCBI lineage: Eukaryota > Metazoa > Cnidaria > Anthozoa > Scleractinia > Rhizangiidae > Siderastrea > Siderastrea siderea. The sequence goes on along the minus strand of OZ034973.1, from coordinate 38,104,009 downwards.
CTACACAATACAACTAACACTACGAATGTTACATCACCCACAAACAGCTCAATGTCGTATATTCATAAGGCCATTTCTGTTCATCACACTCCACCATTTGCTGTTCTTATTCTGTTGCCACTTATTCCGTTGATACTGTTTTCATACATAAGAGGTGTGCGTAGACTTGGTCCTGTCAGCTTTGCGGCTAACATTGCGCTCTTCGTTGCATTTCTTTCCGTGGTTGGATACATGTTGAGTGGTAAGTTAGTCCATTTCCAAGTTGTCTTGATCCCCTTTTTCAAGGTGAGTCACCTGGTATATGGCCTTTGATGTGAAAATGAGTTTTCCTTCACTTGCAAATACTTAAAACACTTGTTTTCATATGAAAGGCTGTGCAGCAGGTCTCGATTTGAAAAGAGGCTTAACCCCACTCGGTAATAGCATGTAATTTTAACCTTTGCTGTACGAGATGAAACCTTTGTACCAGGCCTCGAAATTTAATTTTTTTTCCAGGAGCAATTCTGCTCCTAGGTCCAAAATTTTAGGAGTAAATATGGTCTAACAAGGAGCAGAAAATGTGTTTATTATGAAAATGGGCCAAAAGTTGAAGGAGAAACTTTGGCCCTAAGTTATATTTTTAGGAGCTTATGTCCTCGAACCAGTTGCAAATTGCACATTTGCTACCTTAATTTTCGAGCCCTGCCTTATACCATATGTTTCATAGATTGTTTCCAATTGGCAGGAAAAATTTAAATATTTCTGAAATTAAATGGTTATTATTAAATAGGATGTGAATGAATGGTCGTACTGCATTTACACTATACTGATATGAGTTTTTGCACCAGGATGAAAATCTGGATCCAGTGCAGATAACGGGGTGACCCCGTACCCTACCATATCAACATCTCTTATATGAAATTTTGGACAGGCATCATGTAAACAAATACAGAGCTCCAAGAAGGGGCCATGATGAACTCATGGTACTGTGAAAGCTGTACCAGTATCTTGTAATCTCCCCGCCCTGCCCCTTACAAGAGTTTCTTTAGACATTTATAATTAAGTACAAACTGATTGAAGTGGAATTTTATAAGTAACAAGTTATTCAAGAGGAGTGGTAACTTGTGAGAGTGGTCACTCACAGAGACTCAACAGTGTGTACTTCTCCCTAAAAGACCTCCCTTAGGACTGAACAGTTTGTTTATGCTCCAGTAGTCTAATTTACAAATAATATTTTGCAGGTGTAAAATTCAAAACACGTGAGTTGAGGCTGGTACATTGGGCCACCTTTCCAGTGTTTTTTGGTCAAGTGTCCAGTGCTTATGAGGGAATAGGAACTGTAAGTAGACTTACTGGTACCTTAATTTTTAAAAGCAAATTGACATATAATTTTCCAGATAGCATTTAAAGGCAGAGAGTCAATGATGAGTTAGGGTGTATTTGAGAATAAGGTTGCATAAGGAAGATCTAGACTGTCTGCCCAAGTCTTCTTAATGAGTATATGTACCAGTTAGTTTGAAGGATCAGTTAGCCAACTATACTGAGTTTTTGACCGGACTCATTTGTGATAAGGAAGATTGAAATGCCAGGGGGTACAATTTATTAATTTCTATACCTGCAGCGTTTTTTGACCAAATTTTTCCGTGGAGTTTTTGGTCGATCGACCAGCTCGACCGTCTATTTCATATCTGTCTGGAGTTTTGTCATGTTGTGCCGGTTGTGTTGCGTTGTGTTGTGTTGCGATTAGCTGTGTGTTGTGTCGTCCGGTTGTGTTGCATTGCGTTGCGTTGCGTTGTGTTGCAATCTGCTGTGTGTTGTGTGGATCGGTTGTGTTGCGCTGCGTTGCGTTGCGTTGTGCTGTTGTCATGCATTGTATCTGTTTTGTTTTGATGTCATTTTTAGTTCTCTTTCGTTGCGTTGTGTTTTCCCTGTTGTGTTGCGTTTTCTTTCTTGTCTTTTGTTGTTGCTTCGCCTTGCTTTGTGCTGTTCTTGCCTTGTGTTTGGGATGGTATTGCTTGCGTTGTTTTGCCTTTTTACCGGCTGTGTTGTCTTGTGTTGGCTCCCTTGTGTTGCGTTGCGTTGCGTTGCGTTGCGTTGTGCTCTGTTGGTATTTTTTGTCGTCGTTGTGTTGCGTTGCGTTGCGTTGCGTTTTGTTTTGTGATGTTGTGTGTGTCGTTGCGTTGTGTTCGGTTGTTGCGTTGCGTTTGGTTGTGTATTGTTTGTTGCGTTGCGTTGCGGTGTTGTGTTGTGTTGTGTTGTTGACAAGTCATGTCTAATAACCCTTGTTATGTTTTAGTAACATCTCGACACAACCCGACAAACTATACCAACTAAACTAACCTCACTCACTGCCAGACAACATCTCGACAGCTCGACGCGACTCGACCAACGCAACAACCGGCTTATTTATCAAGTACATGAACCCAACTTACCCAACTCACTGCCAGACAACATCTCGACAGCTCGACGCGACTCGACCAACGCAACAACCGGCTTATTTATCAAGTAGATCAACCCAGCTAACCTCACTCACTGCCAGACAACATCTCGACAGCTCGACGCGACTCGACCAACGCAACAACCGGCTTATTTATCAAGTAGATCAACCCAACTAACCTCACTCACTGCCAGACAACATCTCGACAGCTCGACGCGACTCGACCAACGCAACAACCGGCTTATTTATCAAGTAGATCAACCCAACTAACCTCACTCACTGCCAGACAACATCTCGACAGCTCGACGCGACTCGACCAACGCAACAACCGGCTTATTTATCAAGTAGATCAACCCAACTAACCTCACTCACTGCCACACAACATCTCGACAGCTCGACGCGACTCGACCAACGCAACAACCGGCTTATTTATCAAGTAGATCAACCCAACTAACCTCACTCACTGCCAGACAACATCTCGACAGCTCGACGCGACTCGACCAACGCAACAACCGGCTCATTTATCAAGTAGATCAACCCAGCTAACCTCACTCACTGCCAGACAACATCTCGACAGCTCGACGCGACTCGACCAACGCAACAACCGGCTTATTTATCAAGTAGATCAACCCAACTAACCTCACTCACTGCCACACAACATCTCGACAGCTCGACGCGACTCGACCAACGCAACAACCGGCTTATTTATCAAGTAGATCAACCCAACTAACCACACTCACTGCCACACAACATCTCGACAGCTCGACGCGACTCGACCAACTCAACAACCGGCTTATTTATGAAGTAGATCATCCCAAATGTGTCGCAAAATCGGATGTACTTCAAACCGTATAGCACAGAACGTACCGCGGTACGCTGCTACTTTTGCCTTATACATACTTATCACCCAAACATGCAATGATTTCTGTAACTTTTCCCCGCTCAGTTACCATGGTAACATAACTTATAATAAAAGTGTTCGCTATAAATTGAATGAAACTTCTGAGAAAACGTGGAGAAGGTATCACTAACACCTTGCCAACGTATACTAATGTTTGGATAACCTGTGCACATTGAAACTATTACGATACAAACATGAAATGTACTGAGGAATAGAAGAGGAAACTGGTCATTATACAAATCAAAACTACGCTCAATGAAGAAAAATTAAACTAGCCGTGAAATCTTGTGCCTTTCGTAACTTTAACAGGTGAAAATAAATAATAAATACGAGTAAAATAAATCGCCCGATTGTGCTCTCTTGTTCGCACTTACAGTACGATGCTAGTGAGAAAAAACTATGAGACAAAAGAAGGATGTAATGCTCGCCTAGTTTGCTATGATGCCAGTGGAGAAACATAGGACATGTCGTTCAATATTTGTCGATGTAGTCGTTTGTACGCTCTGTACCGTGCGGGGTTACGGGGCTAACACGGTTACGCGGCTATAACTTGTCGCTCTTACTGTGTGGGGGTACGGCGCTACCACGCTACGCTGCCATTATTTCCTACGTCACTGCATAAGTCGATCGTTCCTTGTGGAGGTACGGGGCTACGACGGTACGCTGTTCCTTCATTACTTAATTGATTGTAAATACTTTGTCATAAATTCCTAAAGTGGTTTTTAGAAATTTTCTGGAAAAAATCGCAATACGAAAGCTACTATAACCGTACGAAACAGATTACGTTCACGCAGTGCTGCTTTAGCGGCTATCAATGCCTGCAGTGAGCACAACGGAAAGATTGCACGGACACTGTTTTCATTGCGCTGCAGCAGTGACAAAAAATGACTGCATGAGTGCTGCAGAGGCGACATTGGGAGCTGCTGGAACGCTGCAAGATAGCTACTGCAAAATAGCAACATGAAGCTTTATGGTAGATTAGCAGCGCATCACTATAACGTACAAAGAAACGTTGAGAAGATAAGACAAATACTGCACACACGAACTAACGTACAGAGAAACGTTGAGAAGATAAGACAAATACTGCACAAACGAACTAACATACGGAGAAACGCTGAGAAGATAAGACAAATACTGTACAAACAAACTAACGTATGGAGAAACGTCGAGAAGATAAGACAAATACTGTACAAATTAAACGAACTAACGTACGGAGAAACGTTGAGAAGATAAGACAAATACTGTACAAACAAACTAACGTATGGAGAAACGTCGAGAAGATAAGACAAATACTGTACAAATTAAACGAGTTAACGTACGGAGAAACGCTGAGAAGATAAGACAAATACTGTTCAAACGAACCAACGTACGGAGAAACGTGAAAAAGACAAGACTAATAGTTCTGTACAGACAAACTGAAGTACGGAGAAACGCTGAGAAGGTTAGACTAATACTGTACAAACGAACTAACGCACCGAGAACGATTAATGTGACGACAGTAATATCGTGTGAACGTACTACGATATGAAGAAACATGAGACGAGACTAATATACCATACGAACGGACTAACGTACGAACGGACTGAAGTACGGAGAAACGTTGAGAAGGTAAGACTAATACTGTACAAACGACCTAACGCACCGAGAACGATTAATGTGACGACAGTAACATCGTGCGAACGTACTACGATATGGAGAAACATGAGACGAGACTAATATACCATACGAACGGACTAACGTACGACAACACTAGTAGTGTACGAACTAACGTTCAGAACTAGAGAAACGTTGAGAGAGTGCATCTGTTAGGCAACGAAATTATCAGTAACTGGGAGAATTCCACGAGCTAAAACTGAAAATTCACGAGTATTTGGCTAGTTGACCACCGCCAAGGTCGAGAGCTGGTTGAATTTTTAATATTTTTTATGTTGAGACCCAGTCTGTGGGCATACACGCAATTCTAACACTGCTTAGCTTCACAATGCATCACTGGGCGATTGTCAAAGCACACTTGTACATTCGTTTTCAATTCTGTCTGAACAGTTTGTCTGAGGCTATGTATATGTGGAGTGTATTGCAGCTAAACAAAACATATCGAGCTGTATCAGTTGTCATTTGAATATGGTTCGAAGCAAATCGAATTGCTGAACGAGATCTTCAAGGGAAAAAGCTACGACGTTGTTCGTGTTCGGATATCACGTCAGACCATATGACAAAATTGGTCGGAAAATTTCGAAATTTGGTGGGACAATGTCTGATCACCGACTGTTACTTCCAGCACTGCTGCAGGATGGTACATTAATCAGTGTTCATACTTTTAAGTGGCCTACTGTTTTCATAAAGGACAGGTTTTTTTTTTTTCAGAACCCGGTCTTTTGCTTTAAAAAAAAAATTGAAGTACGCCGTTTCAGGACCATAATTCTTTTTATGGCCCTGTCACTCTTTACCCGACCCGGTCATCCCCACAAATAATGAACCGTCCCTAACGTGCCCCAGACTCTGACGAATCTGCTCGAGTTCGTGTTTATCAAACATCTACTGCTATGCTCGCTGTTTGTATTCACGGTCTAGGAAAAACAGTAAATATTTCGTCGTCTCTGTGAAAGCATTCTCAGCTGTGGGCGAATTTATACCGACATGCAACGTTTGAGTTGAATTTGCATCTCCAGCAGAATAAATAAAAGCGATAAGAAAGATAAGCTGAGTCATCAGAATTTAAACATTACGTCATCCAGTAACGCTACAGTCAAAACATTGTGTTACACAGTCACACTTTTTGTCACGCCGGTTGGTTTTAACACGGGATCGCGCTAACATTTGTTAAACCTGGGGGGTGGGGTGGGTCAGAACGGCCGGTGAAAATGCCCATTGAGCTGTCTCTTTCGTTTCTGAAAAACCAAACGCCTTCAATTCCTTCTTCCATGGAAGCTTCGCGCAAGCGATTTCGCTCCATGTGCAAGTTGTTTTGAAGAGCACTTACTGATGCAAACTGAGTATGTTTTTCAAAACTTTTACGAAAACTGTAAGGAATACGAAGAATCCCTCAATTAATTAAGCTTAAAAAGCTATTTTGGTGCAAATTTACGATAATACGTGTAATTTAGTCCACCGTAGACTCGTAGAAGTGCTAGAACATTTCCCAGAAGGTCCGCAGCTCGAACAGTCTTTGGAGATGGAAGATTTTCCTTTGCTGTGACAAACGGCACTTCGTCCTCGAAAGATGTTTTCTTCGTTCTAAAAGCTCTAAATTCCATCGCTTAACTTGTCAAGTGTTTGTTAGAGCTTCTTCTTTCGTTTTTTTAGTTTTAAAAGGTAATCCTTCGTTCCGAGAGTGAGCTATTGCCATTTTGAAAATTCACGCGTAAAGAACGTGGCAGCCATTTTGAATGAAATGTGATCTTCTCGGAGAGTGACAAGAAGTCTTTCCTTCTAGCCTTCAAATATATGCGCAGTAGGTGAATTCTGATTGGTTGAACGTTCCTCAAAACAACTAGGACAAAAGGGGACTAAAGAAGCCTTTCTAGGGGAGGCTAGGGCCAAAGCTCATTCAAGCGAACAGCCAATAATCCGACGAGATTGACAAGCCTTGACAGTTAAATGACAGGACATGGAAACATTGCAAAACCAAATATGTGCACAGGTTGAAGCCCGAAAAAAAAAAACAATAAATAAATAAAGCTGTGCTCTGGAATGACCTTTCGAGCTCGGATTCACATAACACATCCCCAAATTTAGTTTTAGTGTAAAAAAATAGTGCAGTATTCAAAAATTTCGGAAGTGGCCTTGTTACTTCAAAGAATAGCTTTTACAACAAATAACATTGTATTTTTAGTTAAATCATTTACTCGAGATTAACAGCTGGAAAAAATGAGATATGATGCTGTGTGCTGCTCACTAGTTGTTCTTTAAAAATAAAAAATTAAAAAACTGGTCTGTTTGTCGTTAACAAGTGCGTCCATTTTGTCATAATAGTCTGTCTTAATTTGTCCATGACAACAGTCAATCGCTCTTTGTAAGCGGAGAGTATGACAATGTTTTCGTCGGTTTTCAGTCGTTTCAGTGCTTGTCGTTCAGCTTTAGTCAAGTTACTGTCAGGTAGAGGCTGATTGTATAGCAGAAGCTACCCTACTTCTGATGTTATCCTTGGTCGATTCTGGTAGTTCCTCTAATCACAAATCCAGTATTTAGGGTACAGCGTCAAATGTTGTTCTGCCTTTGACATAACCATACTGGTCACCATCTATAATCTTTGGTGACTTTTTTCCTGAGCGCAAGACAAGAGCTTTCGAGGCAATCTTCAGTACAGAGAAGCCGACTCCAAACGCGGCCGTTATCCCATCATTTAACAGCCTCGTTTCGTTCGAAATAGAGAAGAACTCCAAACGTGGCCGTTATCCCATGACTTAACGGCCTCGTTTCACTCGGCATAGAGAAAAACTCCAGACGCGGCCGTTACCCCATGAAGTCATGGGATAACGGCCGCGTTTGGCTCGGTATATATCACTATATACCAAGCGAAACAAGGCCGTTAAGTAATGGGATAACGGCCGCGTTTGGCTCGGTATATATCACTACATACACGCGTTCGTTTGTACAATATTTGTCTTATCTTCTCGACGTTTCTCCGTACGTTAGTTCGTTTGTACAGTATTTGTCTTATCTTCTCAACGTTTCTCCGCACATTAGTTCGTTTGCATAGTATTTGTCTTATCTTCTCAACGTTTCTCCGTACATTAGTTCGTTTGTACAGTATTTGTCTTATCTTCTCAACGTTTCTCCGTACGTTAGTTCGTTTGTACAGTATTTGTCTTATCTTCTCAACGTTTCTCTGTACGTTAGTTCGTTTGAACAGTATTTGTCTTCTCAGCGTTTCTCCGTAAGTTCGTTCGTTTGTACAGTATTTGCCTTATCTTCTCAACGTTTCTCTGTACGTTAGTTCGTTTGAACAGTATTTGTCTTCTCAGCGTTTCTCCGTAAGTTCGTTCGTTTGTACAGTATTTGTTTTATCTTCTCAACGTTTCTCCGCACATTAGTTCGTTTGCACAGTATGTCTTATCTTCTCAACGTTTCTCCGTACATTAGTTCGTTTGTACAGTATTTGTCTTATCTTCTCAACGTTTCTCCGTACGTTAGTTCGTTTGTACAGTATTTATCTTATCTTCTCAACTTTTCTCTGTACGTTAGTTCGTTTGAACAGTATTTGTCTTCTCAGCGTTTCTCCGTAAGTTCGTCCGTTTGTACAGTATTTGTCTTACCTTCTCAACGTTTCTCTGTACGTTACATGAGTTCGTTTGTACAGTATTTATCTTATCTTCTCAACGTTTCTCCGTACGTTAGTTCGTTTGTGCAGTATTTGAGTTATTTTCTCAGCGTTTCTCCGTACGTTAGGTCGTTTTTACAGTATTTGTCTTATCTCTCAACGCTTCTCCGTACGTTAGTTCGTTTGCACAGTATTTATCTTATCTTCTCAACGTTTCTCCATACGTTAGTTCGTTTGTACAGTATTTGTCTTATTTTCTCAGCGTTTCTCTGTACGTTAGTTCGTTTGTACAGTATTTGTCTTCAGTATTTGTCTTATCTTCTCAACGTTTCTCTGTGCGTTATAGCGATTCGCTGCTAATCTACCATAAAGCTTCATGTTGCTATTTTGCAGTAGCTCTCTTGCAGCGTTCCAGCAGCTCCCAATGTCGCCTCTACAGCACTCATGCAGTCATTTTTTGTCACTGCTGCAGCGCAATGAAAACAGCGTTCGTGCAATCTTTCCGTTGTGCTCACTGTAGGCATTGATAGCCGCTAAAGCAGCACTGCGTGAACGTAATCTGTTTCGTACGGGTATAGTGGCTTTAGTATTGCGATTTCATCCAGAACATCTGTGAAAACCACTTTAAGAATTTATGACAAAGTATTTACAATCAATTAAGTAATGAAGGAACAGCGTACCGTCATAGCCCCGTACACCCACAAGGAATGATCGCCTTATGCAGAGTGACGTAGGAAATAATAGTACCCCCACACAGTAAGAGCGACAAGTTATAGCAGCGTACCGTGGTAGCCCCGTAACCCCGCACGGTACAGAGCGACTACATCGACAAATATTGAACGACATGTCCTATGTTTCTCCACTGGCATCATAGCAAACTAGGCGAGCATTACATCCTTCTTTCATCTTATAGTTTTTTCTCATTAGCATCGTACCGTAACGTGCGAACAAGAGAGCACAATCCGGCGATTAATTTTACTTGCATTTATTATTTATTTTCACCTGTTAAAGTTACGAAAGGCACAAGATTTCACGGCTAGTTTAATTTTTCTTCATTGAGCGTGTTTGTAACGTAATAGTTTTGATTTTTACAATGACCAGTTTCCTTTTCTATACCTCAGTACATCTCCGTACACTGATCATGTTTGTATCGTAATAGTTTCAAAGTGCACAGGTTATCCAAACGTTAGTATACATTGGCAAGGTGTTAGTGTTACCTTCCCCGCGTTTTCTCAGACGTTTCATTCAATTTATAGGGAACACTTTTATTATAAGTTATATTACCATGGTAACTGAGTGACGAAAAGCTATAGAAATCATTGCATGCTTAGGTGATAAGTATGTATAAGGCAAGAGTAGCAGCGTACCGCGGTACGGAAGTGCATCCGATTTTGCGACAGCTATATAGATCATCCCAACTAACCTCACCCACTGCCAGACAACATCTCTACAGCTCGACGCGACTTGACCAACGCAACAACCCTCGATGATGTATAACTAGTGTATGTAGTTGATATACACTAATTATGACAGGGATCCCTTCTTCTATAACATTAACATAAAGGAGGCCAATTGATTTTCTTTAAGGGAGAACAAAACGTTGTCAGTTTTTCTGGGTCATTTTTTTTTTTTTACGAATAAGTGAATTTCAAACAGTAGCCCAGTTTTTCAGGGTCATTGTTTGCAATAGGTAAGGACAAGTGAATTTTCACACATTAGTCTAATTTCTTCTAGCTTCTTATATCAAGCCCCGAAATTTCTCACATTGTTCTTTAAGAAGTTAGGCTTTTGTTAGCATATCGAAATGTTAAAGACATGATCTTTTAGCCAACTTCAGTTCCAACTTAAGGTACATGAAAAAAGGGTGGCGACTAAAGCTGTTTCCATTTTGGTGTACGAAAGTGTGATATGTTTGTCTGCCAGTACAGGAAGTGCTTCCCAAATGCCAGGAAATTATTTTGAGGTTTTGAATAACACAATACATGTGCATAGAAAAACGCAAGTGATAAACTGAAAAAAGCACGGCAAATACGCATAGAAAACGCTCCTGCGTTCAACAAAGTAAAGAAAACATCGGTGCTAATCAACAAGAGGCCCTCGTGGCAGAAATGAAAATCTCACTTGCTAGAAAAATCGTTACTAGACCTTCTTAAAATACACAACTTCACTTAGGATCGAAAATGCAATAACCAGATTGGCTAATTTGAATTAGCGAATAGAAATCCTTCATTTTCGATCCGCTCCACGAGTACTTTACGGTAGCATACCTCATTTTCAACGAAATGAGAACAGCTTCCACTACCATTCCTCAAAACCTTAACATAGTAGAAACTGAAGAGATTCACTGAAAGAATCGAAACTACAGTCTTGCTTGAGACAAACCATGGAGGAAAAAAGCATCTTAAATCAAGACGGATCAATTTGCCCGTCCATATTGGCATACACAAACACGCGGTCGTCAGACTTGCTAAGAACAGGAGGAAAGATATAAAGCTCCTAGATACGAAACTCTCAGTTTCAAGAGGGGCTTACTCACACATGTTTGACTGAAGCAGAGTTCAGCCACCTACTACATGTTGCATAGCTACAAAGAAGCTACAACTTCAGATTCATGACGAAAAGGGTCTATAGATCACACTCCGTGATGCGAAAGACAACATCCTGCAACATAATTATACAAATAAGCCGGGCCCGGCGTTACAAACATCAGCAGGGAAATTAACTGATCGCGTTGAAGATAATATTTCAGATCCTTTATTGTCACAAATACAAAGATGAAAGGCTGAAAAACTCTATCAAGTTCCTAAACGAGCCAGATTCAACGTACCTAATATGCCGAAAGCGGCATAGAAACCACATTTAGTCGCTTAACAAACGATCAGAAGTCAAATTTAACTGAGAATAACAAACAGTGCGCTTGAGCCACAAGAATTCACCGGTTACTAGAAAATTGATCAGATATGACCTAGAGATCAAAGTTTTAAAAAATGCGACGCCTAAGTTGTAACGGCTCAATTCAGTCACCACAGAAAAATTCTCCAAACTAAACCCACTACAAAAACACAAGAAGCAAAATTGGTCAAAAGACCGAGATAATTTAAAGCCGTACTCGTTAGGGCAAAGCTTTGAAGGTCAACGTTTTATCGATCTTGACCAACAGGAGTCGTGTTTGGCCTGTCAAGTTTTTGTAACATCAAGGGGAAGCGAGCTGGTTCATTACTGGGGAAGAGTAGGTGAGGGGGTTCATTACTGGGGAGGAGTAGGTGAGGGGGAGTTTTGTCAAAGATGGCGGATAGTCAGATCCAACAAACAGGGAGAGATTTATAATACAGTCGGCACTAAACAGAAAAATAAGGTGTTTGGATTCGGAGAACACACGATGGAAGTCGTGCTTAAAGTTGTGGCGTTGGTCGAGCTGGTCGAGCTGGTCGAGCTGGTCGCGCTGGTGAAGCCATTGTCTGTCGGTCGAGTTGTTCCGTCCTGTGGTGGAACGCAGGTAAATGATAATAGAAAAATGTCAAGCGGATACAGTAGCAAATCGCAACACAACACAACGCAACACAACAGGGAAACGGCAAGAACGATACACACAGCAAATCGCAACACAACACAACGCAACACAACGGGGAAAAGACAAGAACACAACATGAATCGCAACACAACACAACGCAACACAACTGGAAGAACACAACATGACAAAACTCAAGACAGATATGCAAAGGACCGTCGAGCTGGTCGATCGACCAAAAACTCCACGGAAAAATTTGGTCAAAAAACGCTGCACATTTGTTAATTTCCAGTGACAGTAGTAACCATTAGCAGTGATTTTGCTGACCTCTAGATTTAAATTAACTGCATTTAATTGGATTGTTGCCATCTCCCTTTTAACACCCCCCTTCCCCAGTGACCCCCATCCTTAGAATAACCCATGCCAGCTAAACCATATATTAATTAAAACAGCCCATAAAGGGTTTACAGGGTGCTGGATTTATTCAGTCCATTCAGGTGTGTTTGGTACTTGCATTTTCCTGCATGCCTATTTATTTAATGCAAATAAATATCATCTTTAAGGACATCAAAAGTAAAATTAAACGAAATGATATTTCTTCAGTTGCATGTTGATAAAACAACTTACTAGAGATTCCTACCAACACTTTGAGATTAATCTTCCTTTCTTTCTCTACACAGATAATTCCAATAGAAACCAGCATGGCAGAAAACAGGCATCGTTTTCCCACATACCTTCACTTTGCCATTGGAGGCTTGTCGATAATTCTTGCTTGTTTTGGAATGCTTGGATATGCTGTGTATGGCGAAGGGGTGGAGCAGATTGTGACGGAAAGCTTTCCTCCTGGAGTTTTAATCCTTATAGTGAGATGTCTCTTGTGTTTTGCAATTCTCTTGACGTACCCTCTACAGATATTTCCAGTGATAGAGATTGTTGAAGGGTGGTTGTTTAAACCAGAAACAAGAAATGTGAGCACAGAAGGTTCTGTAAACACAGAAACTGAGGAAAGCGGTAGTAATGTTTCAATGTCTCAAGGAGGTATGGTTGGTTCAGAGAGTGAACGTTCCACGCTGCTGGCACCAGAAATACCGAAACAGAAGAGCAGGGTGAGTAGATAAACACTCTCGTTTATGGCACATGTCTATTACTCTGGCCCCAGTTGTTTAAAAGTTGGATAGCGCTATCCACCAGATAAATCTCTATCAAGTGGATAATGCAATTGGTTTCCCTATCACTTCACCACTGAATAGTGATTTATCCAGTGGATAGTGCTATCCAAATTTTGAACAACTGGGGATTGGTCTCAAAACCCAGCAAAAATTGTCTACGATAGACTATCTTAAGTTACTACCTCTACAACCTGCAGAAGGTAAGGGCCAGATACTGGAGTTTTCCCTGGGTATTACAAATTTGAATCCCAGGTAATCTGGTTGACGGGCAGCATTGTAACTAATGTAACCGCTTTTCCTAGGCCACTTTTTCCATCCCTCAGCTACTTCAAAAATTAGTGACAGCACTGACAAACATGGCCTTTTAAACCTGTTGAACTTACCGTTAAATTTGTTTGCTGTCTAAGACTTTTGCTTCCATGATTTTTGACAGCAGTGAAAAAAAAAATGCCTGTCAGTGGGTAGTCTTTTGAATGGCATCACTTGTTTAAAACTTAAAAATCATTAAGCACTTTTCACAGTAGGGCCAGATAACATATTTTTGACGTAAGTTCTTATTTATTTATTTATTTATTTATTTGCAGCTAAGGCAGTGGAAAAAGAATCTCCTTCGTACCTTTATTGTGTTGACTACAGCTGGTATTGCTATCGCACTCAAAGACGATTTTGCCTATGTCAGTGCTATTGTTGGCTCAGTGGGAAGCTCAACTCTCGGGTTCATTTTACCATGTATATTTCACCTGGTTCTTTGCAAGGACTCTAATACAACACTGACCAAAGTCAAGGACTGTTTATTTATTGCCTTTGGTATAATAGGTGGAGTGGTTGGCGTGACTGTCACAATACAGCAGATTGTTGAACAGTTTTCAAAGACTTGAAAAAAATAATAAAACTTTTTATTTTAAGTCTTTATGCGTGTAGTTCTTATTTTTTGGAGTTGTTTTAGACTGAAACCACAAACAAACAAAAAACTGTGAACACTAGATTTATAATTGTCTCTGGCATGTTGACATATAAGTTGTGACCAACCAGTGGGTAACAGATGCTCAGTTACTGTGAAAATAATCTGCATACTAAAATGGTGCTTTTAGTTGGTGGTCAATTGCAGTTTCATTTTGCAACCACATGTTGTATATTCATTCCTGATTCAAATACACTTAACTCTCTAAGCCCCAATAGTGTCAAGCATCTAATTTCGTCTAACAGCATTACTGCTTGATCAAACATACAGGTCATGAGAATCAAGGAAATGATCATCAAAGATCAACTCTTGATTTTTTATCGAATTCTCCCAAGTAGTAATATAAGTAATGTATGGAGAATAGTGAGGAGAATATGGATGTTAATACTGGGGCTTAAAGGGTAAACTGTGTTGAATATGATCAGTTGCAATAGTTATTGTGGACATAAGATGAATAACTGCAAGATTAAACCACAAACTGAAAAGTTGAATTTAGTATAATTATATTAGGATATTTTAGGGGTATTAACTGTATTATTAAAGCTGATACTCATTGCGGCATAGTTTATACATGTCTTGAAATAATTTAAGAGTCTCAGCTAAACAAAAGCTCTCACTAACACGGGAAAAAATCTTTATGCTACAGTAGTCTTGGAGGGTTTTTTTGTTTGAGTTGTCTGCCAGAAAAGTTTTCCAGCATTAATTGAGACCCGGGCTGGATTTGGGGGGAAGGAAAAATGTTGGGTTAGAGATTGAGCGGGATCTTGGCAAGTTGTTATCTCTGTGTGTCTTGGAGTGAAAATTTCTACCTTAATATATTTTGACTTCAGGTTTCATCCGAGAGCTGAAAAGTCCCAACCAAAAGGACACTCCATACTTGAGTTGTATTTTTGGATTGTTCTTGTTGCTAGGCATGACCAGTAAATTGGAGGCGAGAATAATTAACACCACTGAGTGCCTCATCCCAACAATTTAGAGGGAAATTTATCAGTTTATAGGGCAAAAAAATGTTAAGACTTCAAAATTAATGAATGTTAGAGATGATAAATATATGATATCATTAAAAATTTTTGCAAGAAAAAGGTGTCTGTTGCTAACTGAATGTCGAGATTAGAGTATTAATGCAAGGATTTTGGTTAATTATGAAATTTCTTTCATTGTCCCTGAAAAGCCTCTCACGGGGAGTGGTCAGTTAAGTTGTTATTATTATAATTATTATTGTTATTATTATTATTATTATTATTATTATCAAATTTCACTTCGGTACATGTACCTCTGGTAAATGGACACCAAAATGTAGGATCGCATTCAAGTGTCTGCCTGCCATAGGAGGAATATTGAACTGCCTATGGGAGGTAAAGAAAGTTTATTGTGTTTATGTGTGGCTGAGACCACAACTGAGTGTCCGTTTAAGAGTCATGTTGTCCTCCTTGAAGGGTGTCTGTCAGCAGAGGTTCAACTGTACTGTCTGGTAATTTAAAGGCCCAGGTCGGGTATTTAATTTTATTGCTTGTAACTTTTTATTCCTTGACGATGTTGGTACATAAGCTTACCACCTTGGGACTTTTTGGTGACTAATTGCCTTACTGAGTAGTAAGGTACTGTATATGTGCAGTATTTTAAAAGAGAAAGTTGCACAAAAAAAGGAATAAAATAAAGAATTCCAAAAATAAAAACATTCAAAAGACAAAATATTGTCTCTTCTTTGTCTCCCCCTCTTTAGGCGTGTTAATGGTTAGCAACAATTCATTAGTCAAACCTAATATGCTGAGGGCTTACCCTGCAATGAACCTGCATCCCACCCCTAGTCACTTTTTGCTGGGTATCCTGTGATAAACTAGCATTCTATTTAGGGAGGTGTAGTAATACTCTAGTTACTTTATGTTGGCTATCCTGTGGTGGACTGCAGGGCTCTCAATAAAATTTGAAGTAGGCAGCTTTGAGTAGAGTAGAGTAACTGATTGTAGCAACAAGGGGTTTGAAAGAATCTTTAATTGCTCCAATTTAGGGAAAAGAGTAGCCAACTTCTCTGAGCGAAATAGCTGACGCTTTTCATCGCCGTCTGTGCTCATTCAGCACTGAGTACCCCTACTCCCTTTTGCTGGGTATCCTGTGATAGTTTAGCGTCTCATCCAGAGAAGAGTAGACACACTCCTAGTCGCTTTATGCTGGGTACCCTGTGATGGACTGCCATTCCATCCAAGGGGGAGCAGTAATACTCTAGTCACTATGTTGAGTATCATGTGATGGACTAGCACTAAATGTCATATTCTCAGATGGACTCAACTAGCATCCCATCCAAGGGGGAGTAGTAAATCTAATCACTACATGTTGGATATCCTGTGATGGACTAGCATCCCATCTAGAGGGGAGTAGTAATATTCTATCCATTTAATGCTGGATAACCTGTGATGGGCTATAGCATCTCATCCAGAGAAGAGTATGCTGGATATCCTGTGATGAACTGGCATCCCATCCAAGAGGGAGTAGTAACACTCTAGTCACTATATGTTGGGTGTCCTGTGATGGACTAACATCTTATCTGGAGGAGAGTAGTTATACTTTAGTCACCGTACGCTGTGTATCCTGTGATGAACTAGCATCCCATCTATAGAGGGGAGCAGTAAACCCTTTTAACTCCCTCAGCCAAACCATGACTGTACATAACGTGGTGATTACCCCAATATAACGAAGACCTTGGTTTAACAAGCCATATTCTTTAGCCCAGTAATAGTAAAATGTCTGGAAAAGAACCCTGATATAACAAACCTTGTTATAAAGAACACATTTTGCCAGTCCCTTGGCACTTTGGAGTATGACTGTAGTTTGTGGATGTGGCCACTCGAATGAAAATTCCTCAGCACAACTGCCCAGGGTGCATTTTTACTACACTGTAATAATTATGAACTAAAATCAGAAGTAGCTGGCTGTCAAATGGAAACCCAAAATCAACATAAGTTGGGTGCAGTTTGCATTTTGGTTCTCTGTACAGACACAGGATGGTTCTATTCACAAGACTGATTTTGGGGGAGATTCGATACATAAAGTGAAGGCTCTGTTTTAATGACATACGAATCTTTGGTTGTTCTGCTGCCTCTGCACGCCTAGCCTCATTTAGAAGTTTCTAGTCCCCTCTCCCCATCACCCGAAGTAAATTCTAAACAGTAACTGGGATCACGTCTGAAGTTAGTCTGTAGACATACTGTTTTGCCTACTTCCTGTTTCCAACCGAGGCCGTTATTGTGGGGTATACTGCTGCTTGTTATAGGACATTTGCACAATGGCATCATTTGACTGTAACTGCCAGAATCCTTCAGTTTTGTTTCGTGATACAAATTAGCTCCATTGTTATTTAAACCTCACTGGGATTACATAAAACTTTAACAAGAAAGGAGGAACGAAATAAATTCTGATGGTTGCGGTCAAATGATAATATTGAGCACATGTCCTATTGCCAGAAGGCACTTTGCCAACATGAACAACAACAAACAAAACAGTGTATTAATAAGAGCATGTATTAACCACAGTGTACCAGTATGTGTAAACTCAATAAATTACTTCATTTGATATTAAGCATTAAAATTTAGAAAATTTCCCCTCTGACTTATGTCATCTAAAACTACATTGACCCATTTAAAATTAGTTTAAGCTCTGTCTCTAAAATATATATTTAATACCAGTAAGTAAATCACAAAGAAAAATTCAGTTTCTTTTATAACTGATATTGCTAATTAATAAAAGTAGATTTCTCATTTATGTGTCACAGTCCAATTTGCCATAACTTAGGGATGATTTTTGATTCTGATAATCAACATTAAACCCATATTAGTTTCATAAATTAGAACTTCATATAACTCTGTGCCACAGACCTCCCATGCAAACAAGATATGCTAAGGGCAACATTCTGTTCAGTATATACATGTAATATATATATATATTTGCAGCATTCTGTCATCCTGGAACTACTCTTTACATAGTGTCCTACAATTTCTAGCCTACATGTAGCTGTACCCTCCCGCCGAGGAGAAACCTCTCTGAGGAGAAAACTCCTTGAGGAGAGGGTACAGCTACCTGTCCTAGATGTACAAGTAGTTTTGTATGATCTTTAAGAGTGGTCTATTTTCCGCTAAAATGCTCTGGTCTATGTCCAACAATTCACTAGCACCTCTTTTCCTCTTGAAAATGAAAGAAAACAGTCACATTTCTCTTATCAAAGCAGGCTCACTTCTTGGCAGTTACACTGCTGCCCATTAGTTTTAAAGTAATTACAATAATATATTAAATAATAATTATGCATTTCTCTGTCAGTTAAATGTTAAGTACATCAAACCTAATTTTTTTAGAATATGTCACTCACAGTTCTAAAACCTCAAGAATTGCTAGGCTGCTTTACCTTGGTTGCCAAATGTGAGAGCTCTAGACACTGGGCTTAAGATAATGAACTTTCCCTGGCAACTAGGATGTTCAGTAGCCTTTGAAGTGGATACCAGAACTTATTAATTTTCTGAGGGCAAAGAGCTCTGTTCGTTTTTACCCAAACTAAAGTAAACATGTGTTCATGTTATGCCTTATGTAAGTCAAGTTTAGAGAAAATGGGGGAAAGGGGTAGCAAATTACTCAAACAACTTAGTTACAAATTATTCGATGCATGTATACCCAAAAGTTTCCTTCACAAAATAGTAACATACTGTACTGACTGTACTGTCTCAAGATTTCTTTTGTTTTAAACAAATGATAGTCCAAACACCCATATTTACCAGTAAAAATTAATATTATGCAACCAATCTTAATTACAGTAAACCCCTCTCGCTGACAAATACATGTAATACACTTCATTTTTCCCTACTTAACTTCCCCCACAAACTTCTACTACTGACATAAACCTGGTATTTGCTAAGTCTAACAAGTCATGCTTCTGTTTATAAAGCAGTCAGTGAAACAACTGATGTTAAATCTCTCTCCTTGCAAGATCAGATTTGAAATTTTCCTTGCTGTGTTCCATAAACTAACATCTTTTTTTAAAACAGATCCTGTGTTAATTAAACCTTAGTGTGTTACATGTAGTTACCACTCTCAACTTCTGCATTTGTAGATGAGATCCCAAAGTATTCATGTACAACCATTTAATTGAAATCTGAAAAGTGTTTTCCAAGCTGGTGCTGTTAATTTTGTTAGACCAAAGCGAAAATTGAGAAATGTTTGTCTACTTTCATACCTTTGAACTAACTTGAGTGAAAAGACACAGCCCAAGCCTGGGATTTATAAGGAACACAGGCTACCCAAGCTCCTGATGTAAAGGCTCAGTATTAGATAGCAATAAGTAGTGTTGCTTGATGTCAGTGACTGTTGAGAATAAAATTGACTTACATTGTGTGTAGCACAATGTCATGTTGTCTTTTCCCCTCTTGCTGTTCAGGCAAAAAAATGATTTGAGATATTTTTCCATCACCCAACTTCATCTTCCAAAGACAAGAAGGACAAATTTCTGGGTTAAAAAAATGTTATGCTCTCATCCAAAACCTCTCAACCTACAAGTTTATTCTGAACAGTCACCAACAGAAGGCAACACCGCTGACCTGATACCAGGCCCTCATATCCTAAGATTGGGCAGCCTGTGAAGGGATTAAGAACTTGAATTGCCTGAGGATTCACAGGAATTCCCTGACTGGGGATTCTGAGGTCCAGATAATATACAGTCAGTACCACTAGTACCTTGGTGAACAAAGCTACCCAGGTTTACAATGGAGTTCTCCACCTTTTTTTGCAGTTCTTTTATCTGATCTCCCGACAAGTTCAAATGCTTCTCCAGGTCTTGATTCAGAGATTTTAAAATGTCCACTTCCCCTTCCACATGTTTCCAATGTTCTTGTAACTTAGACACCCTCATGTATATATCCTGCCTCTTTGCCTTTTCCTCCATGAGATAGCCTTCTACAACCAGGCGCAAGTCCTTCTCTTGCCTTAGTTCAGCTTGGAGTTGCTGTACTTCAGAAGTTACGTTACGAAGCTGGGTTTCTGCTTGACATGCTTGGAATTTTAGTTTCTCCAAAGCTTTATGGTCAGTGTTTTCCTGACTGTGTTCTTCTTTCCAGCGAGAAAGGGCAGTGATTATTTTCCTCCTGGGCCCAAATAATGCAATACCAACTTCTTTAAGGTCATGATCAGTGAGTGTCAGTAATGTACTGAAGTCTACATCTTGTTCTTCAAAAACAGAAAGGTATTTTGTCAATTTTAGCTCTTGAAGAAAGCTGGCAACAGTTGGTTTGGTGGGTGGGGCATGGTTTTGTAAACTGTTGGTTTCTGTACTGTCAAAACTGTTCACTTTTTGCAACTGTTTATGCAAACTGGCACTTTCAACCGTTCTCCCACAATTGATGAAGAAATGCTCTTCAAAGCTGCCGACTGTTCCCTCGGGAGTGTTTGGAGTAACAGAAAGATGATGTGGACTTTCAACAACATGAGTCCCGTCCTGTCTTCTCAGTGAAGTTGGAATGTTCATAGGTTCACCCTCTTTCCGATGACCACTCACTAACTTTGCAAATGCCTCGGGACCATCACGGATCCCAGCTGCTGGAATATTATTTCTAGCTTGAAGCCAATCATGAACTTTGTGGTCAACACCCATGCCATTTATTTCGTTGTCATCGGGTAAAAGACCAGGTTCACTTCGAAGCAAATAATTCGGCTGATGGTCAAACAACTGTTGATCGATTATGTTAACGACTGCCATGTTACCATGACGGAGAGCTAAACACCGTGCTTCCTCACCAACATTTGTCCTGGCCTTCAGGTTAGCGTTGAATCTGAGAAGCATCTCAAATATGACTTCATGACCTTCCTTAGCAGCTGCCAAAAGTGGAGTCAGGCCCATTTTATATTCCCTAGATTGGTAAAAATGGACAAAAGTTTTAAAGACATTTAGTGATTCAAAATCACTATCCTCCGTGGTTATAATTTAGGTTTTAATTTATGTTACATGCAAATATTCAGTCCACCATGCTAGCATCATTACCAGGGTTTTGCTAGTGCACTTCTGGGGGGCAGTTGTCAGACAAAGCATGGTTTGTCAACCACAGGCCAGTCAATAAGTGGCAAAGCCACACAAACAAAAGGAAATATTAGACACTGATACTACATGCGGTAATACATGAGAGAAATGTCTTTAGCACCCTGGGTGTCACCAAGCTAAAGATGAACCATTTTCAACAGAGTGCAGCACCCAGCTGTTCAATAGATGATGACACAAAATAATTATAAGAAATCAGCCTTGATTTTGAACTCAGCAGTGATGATTTCCTTTAAATATTTTGTGCCCTTCCTTTTTGAATTGACCTAATCTCAAGTTACTATTTAAAATGACTTTCAATTGGTGAAAAACAGTATTAAACAAGGGAAAGGAAATCCTTGGTTAACCTTTATCCTGAATAAACAGTACTTTGCCTTGGGTGTATTAATGCAAGGGTGTGCAACTGTCATCAACAGATAATCTCTTCTTAATAAAATTTCCTGCTTGACATTTTAGGATTTCGATCTGTTGACTGTTAATGTACATGAGGATATAGTGGTACAAATTGCAAGCACCACGCTAACTTTTCCCTCTGTAAAGTATTATTCTATATAATATTTCTTATTATGGTCAGATAATTTTAAACGTATACGGTTGAGGAGAGCACAGACAGGGAGAGTAGAGTGCATGGGGATGCCAGGTGGGGAGGAGAGAACACCTATCCCCTCTTCCCATTGTTCCCTGCATGCTCCCATTTTTGTTTTCCCGGTTTTCCTCCTTGTTTCCCCCTTTTATTCTCTTGTGCTATGGAGAGGGGAGAGGAACAGACAGTTAAATAACTTATCTCCCTATTTCCCCCCTCATTTTTCTCCCCCCTCCCTAATTTTTTCGGCCATTTCTCCCTCCTCCCTAATTTTTCTTTTCCTGTCCTGATCAGTGCTTTTAAAGCGTTTAAATTCCCTAAAGTAGGGTTACTGTTACTGAAAAGCTTTCGGAGCCCTCATAGTTCACTTACAATCTCACGTTTCAAAATCACATTTCTGGGCACAAATGTGTTTGTTTTTGCTGCGACTTGAATACTACAAACAAAGGGAAATGTCTAAAAAATAATAACTAATTAAAGTCGTTTCTCCCGTCTCCCTAATTTTTTCAGGCCGTTGTCACTGTTGTTTATTATGACCACCGTATGTACACACAGCAAAAACTCGTGCTGTCAAAATTTTTTTATAATTTAAGAACTTTGTTTCACTGACCACCCATAATATATTAAGAAAACAAAATTCTTTCGATATTGCAAGATGAATGACACCAAATGCAGGATTAAGCTTGGGGCTATAAGGAAATACGTAATTAATTTGATTATCCCTCGATAACCCAACATCTAAAATTATTCTAAGAGTGGGTGGTCTGGAATGTTGCTTAGGCTTGGTACCCACTAACGACATAATGATCATAATCATAATCATAAGCACAAACATAACGCCGTTATGTCGCTTGTGTCCGAGTGGGAACGCCTAAAAACATAATCATAAATGCACTAACGAATGACATAATCATAATCATAAGAAATTGATCGACCATTTTCTTATGATTATGATTATGTCTCTGGTTACGATTATGTCGTCCTGAAGATACCGGTTCCCACTAGATCATAACAAGCTTGTGTTTATGGTTATGATCGGTATGTCTCTAGTGGGAACCAAGCCTTACCGTATTACACTTCAAATTTTTAATTGACATAATTGCCTCTGGGGAGATAATCCGGCAATGGTCGGTGGTTAGAATGCACATCTTTTAAAATTACGCTTTTCAGGATGCCATTGTTTGATCTAGGATCTGAAGAAGTTTTTAACTTTTTTTATCACTTCTAAGTTTAAGCTTATTTCATATAATAATTTGCTATAAACTTAATCATTATACTTAAGCTTAAATTTAATAGACCGCTACCGTACCTCAACTCCTTGTCAGCACCATTCTCTAACAACATTTTCACAACGTTCAGATGTCCTTGGAACGTGGCGTAAAACAGACAAGTCCATCCTCTTTTGTCTTGAGTATCGATCTTGGCGCCATTTTGCAACAGAAAGTACACAACAGATTCGTTTCCGCAGCTTGCAGCTAACATAAGAGGTGTAGCACCATTCGTCACCGTGCGAGCATTCACATCGACGGAGGACTCAAGAAGAAGATTGACTATGTTATCATGCCCAACATAAGCGGCATACATCAGAGGTGTCCATCCACCACAGTTGTGTTTATCGAGATCGGCAATTTCCACTCCATCAGCTAGATGTTGCCGAACGCAGCTATACTCCCCGATAGAGCACGCTGTGAACAAGTCCATTTTGACAACTTCATCGTCATTCCAAAGATTACTACAGTCGTTCGCGTCGGCGAAAGTGACACTAGATGAGCGATTCTTCTGTTCTTGAATGTTTGCTTGTAGTTCCATTTGAATAATGACTTGGCGACGGAAGGAACCGCGTCCTTTTCCAAGCTCTCGTGAACGAAGTGCTCGATGTTGTTGGTGGCATGCCCGTGTCAGGTATATACTCCATGGGAGAATGCCATGGATGCATTGGCTATCTGGGCAATACACCCCTGTATACTTCAAATACCCTTGTATACCCTTGAATACCCTTGTATACCCCTGTTTACCGTTGTATATCCCCGTTTACCCTTGTATACCCCTGTTTACCCTTGTATACCCCTGTTTACCCTTGAATACCCTTGTATACCCCTGTTTACCCTTGTATACCCATGTTTACCCTTGAATACCCTTGTATACCCCTGTTTACCCTTGTATACCCCTGTTTACCCTTGTATACCCCTGTTTGCCCTTGAATACCCTTGTATACCCCTGTTTACCCTTGTATACCCCTGTCTACTCTTGTATACCATCTGTTTACCCTTGAATACCCTTGTATACCCCTGTTTACCCTTGTATACCCCTGTTTACCCTTGTATACCCCTGTTTACCCTTGAATACCCTTGTATACCCCTGTTTACCCTTGTATACCCCTGTTTACCCTTGAATACCCTTGTATACAAACAAATATAAAGTTTACCTCTGGGGGAATGTGTAACATATTGGTCTATTAAAGTTCTTAAACTGAAGATATGGTCAGACGTACGATGTCCCGGTGAAAAGCCAATTTGGGAGCGATGTAGTATTTTATGATTGTTTGATAAATTTAGTAATCTTGTATTTAAAATAGAACAGAAGAGCTTTCCGAGACAACTACTAATGCAAATACCTCTGTTATTTGAAGGGTCATCTTTGTTTCCCGATTTATGCAAGGCAGTTATTATTTCATTACTCCATGATGAAGGAAATACTCCCGATTTTAAAATTAGATTAAAAAGTTTTTCAAGTGAGGATTTTATGAATTCTGAGCTAGTTTTTATCATTTCATTGCGTATTCTATCAAGACCAGCGGTCTTTTTGGTTTTAAGTTTTTTAATTGCTTTAGCAATCTCTTCAATTGATATTGGATAATCTAGTTCCGACTGGAAATGGTTGCTATTCTCTAAACGCTTTTTAACTTCTATTACGTTTATTTGAAATGCTGATAATGTACTAATTTCAGGTGCTGAATGTAGCTTTTTAAAATTATCATAAAGTTTATTGGTCGGGTTTTCGTTATTGTTATAAGATAATAAATGTAAAGAAGATCCTCGCAGTTATTAACGCAACTTATGCAGTTGCGAAAAGAAAGCCTGAAAAAATCAGGCTTGCCGGGATTCGAACCCTGACCTCTGCGATACCGGTGCAGCGCTCTAACCAATTGAATATGAATTTCATTTTGTCATAATTTCATGTTATAAGAGAAGTTGTTTTCGTTCATTGACTTTAAAGTATCCCAAAATTTATGATTATTTTCGTTACTAATTAGCTCATTTATTTAGAATTATTGTCTTTTTTATATTTTATTATTTTTTAAAGGCCTTATTTTGAACATGACATTCTTTTCTGATTTCGGTATTTAGAGGGTTGCGGTGTTTTTTGTTAGATAATTGTTTAAGTGAACATCGTAAAGCTTTGCAATCATAATCAAACCATTTCTTAGTAATTGGCTTTCTTTTAGAATTCTTTTGGCAACTTAATTTGAGTGAACGTTTTGCTGCCTCATCCATAATATTTGTAAATTGACTAGTAGCATTTTCAACACCTGCACTGCTTAAATCGAATGTTGTGTTTTCAAAGAACTGTAACCAAGACAGAATATCATTGGAGCGGTGAAAGGCAGCAGTGAATTTTGCTGCAGACGTTTCGTTCCAGATGTACTGTTTTGGAAGCTTAATTTTGTTTTGATCCTGAAAATTGTTATGGTTTCTAGAAAGAAGGGTACCAATCTTGACCAGCAGACAATTTGGGAATGATCTGAAAACATGTTTGGTTGCTTCACGGCGAAACCTTGAATTGAAGCAAACAGGTTATGGCTAACAATAACATAATCTTCAGTACTTACGCCAGTAATAGAATGGTATGTGAAGTTTCCTAACGTATCTCCTTTAGATCGTCCGTTTAAAATCCTTAGATCGCAAGCTTTATAAAGATCAAGTAATTGTTTTCCATGATCGTTGATAGTGTTGTCAAAGTTCTGTCTTTTAGGAAGATAAGTTGGTGGAGGAATGTCACCACCAGGTATAAAATTACCATTTTCTTCGGCGATAAAATCATTAGCTTTACCAGTCCTAGCATTAAAATCACCAGCTAACATAAAAAAACCTTTTCTGTGAAATAAAGCTATATCTGTTTCAATATTGACGAATAATTCTGGGTCAAAATAGGGAGAGTCGTGAGGAGGAATGTAGAGGGCACATAAATAAACATCTTGTTCTAAATTGAAAAACGTGTGATTTAGTTTACACCAGATATAATTAGGATGCGATTTAATAAATGAGATACCATTTCTTAAATAATTCTTAACTCTAGGACTAGACCCCCGCTAGTCATCCAGTTTTCTTTTTACGAGTCTTTTGGGCAACGTTTTAACAAGTGATAAAGCCAGGAAGATGAACATCATCTTTCATCCATGATTCAGTTAAAATTACCATGTCATGTTTATTTATATGACTTATAAATTCTTCATTTGTTAATTTATTCCCAAACCTAAAACGATCAGATAACCCATGAATGTTCCAGCAGCTAAGACTAAGTATTGATTTACTACTTAGAGGCGAGCTGCAACCGCTAAAGCACATTTCCAAATGATATCATGTGGGATATACGTTCAAAAATAGAGAAGATCAAAGCGCTCAGTTAAATATGTATGTATAAAATTAAAGTAAAGTAAATACCTTAATATGGACGCATTGTTTCATAAAGCTTTAGTAAATTAAAAACAGTTTCAAGGTTCAGTGGAGGCGCACTTGACCGGAGGCTTGATTTTGGATCAATGGCATTACGTTTTACAACAGATGAGTATAGAGGTTGAACACCCAGGCCAAGGTGATTGTTCCCTGGAACAGGAGCTCGAGGAATTGCGAAGTGAATGAAACTCTCGTTGTCCAGATGGTTGTCTGCCTGTCGGTGAGGATGGCAAGTCTGATACTCGTGCGTTGTGACTAGGTGATGGGTACCTTGATTGTAGACCTCTGATTCTGTTAAAAACAGTGTCTTTCAGGTTTGTAACCAGGAGGCCAATGCGTTTCCGTTTTAGATGTTTACTGTCGTGAAAATTTTCAACAGTGATGTTGTCATTGTTCACTGGATGAACATTTGGGTATGGGGCGCAGAGATTTCCAAGTTTTACATTAAATTCTTGCCTTTGTTGATCGATACCGTCTGCGCGGATAAGGATTGATGAGACGATAATTTTTGACGATGAATGTTTCTCAGAAACAAGTTTGAGCAATTCGTGGTAGTTGCTAATGCATTGTGAAACATGGAATTTTTCTAAATCATTTGTGCCGGTGTGTATGATGATGAGGGTATTCAGGGGTATTCAAGGGTGTACGAGGGTATTCAGGGGTATTCAAAGGTGTACGAGGGTATTCTTGGGTATACAAGGGTATACAGTGGTATTCAAGGGTATTCACGGGTATTCAAGGGTATACAAGAGTATTCAAGGGTATTCAAGGGTGTACGAGGATATTCAAGGGTATACGAGGTATACAAGGGTATACAAGGGTAAAAAGGGGTATACAAGGGTAAACAGGGGTATACAAGGGTAAACATGGGTATACAAGGGTAAACAGGGGTATACAAGGGTAAACAGGGGTATACAAGGGTAAACAGGGGTATACAAGGGTATTCAATGGTAAACAGGGGTATACAAGGGTAAACAGGAGCATACAGGGGTAAACAGGGGTATACAAGGGTAAACAGGGGTATACAAGGGTAAACAGGGTAAACAAGGGTATTCAAGGGTAAACAGGGGTAAACAGGGGTAAACAGGGGTAAACAGGGGTATACAAGGGTAAACAGGGGTATACAAGGGTATTCAAGGGTAAGCAGGGGTATACAAGAGTAAACAGGGGTATACAAGGGTAAACAGGGGTATACAAGGGTAAACAGGGGTATACAAGGGTATTCAAGGGTAAACAGGGGTATACGAGGGTAAAAAGGGGTAAACAAGGATAAACACGGGTATACAAGGGTAAACAGGGGTATATAAGGGTATTCAAGGGCAAACAGGGGTATACAAGGGTAAACAGGGGTATTCAAGGGTAAAGAGTGGTATACAAGGGTATTCAAGGGTAAACATGGGTATACAAGTGTAAACAGGGGTATACAAGGGTAAACAGGGGTATACAAGAGTAAACAGGGGTATACAAGGGTAAACAGGGGTATACAAGAGTAAACAGGGGTATTCAAGGGTAAACATGGGTATACAAGGGTAAACATGGGTATACAAGGGTAAACAGAGGTATACAAGAGTAAACAGGGGTATACAAGGGTAAACAGGGGTATACAAGGGTAAACAGGGGTATACAAGGGTAAACAGGGGTATACAAGGGTAAACAGGGGTATACAAGAGTAAACAGGGGTATACAAGGGTATTCAAGGGTAAACAGGGGTATACAAGGGTAAACAGGGGTATACAAGGGTATTCAAGGGTAAACAGGGGTATACAATGGTAAACAGGGGTATACAAGGGTATTCAAGGGTAAACAGGGGTATACAAGGGCAAACAGGGATATACAAGGGTGAACTGGGGTATACAAGGGTATTCAAGGGTAAACAGGGGTATACAAGGTATTCAAGGGTAAACATGGGTATACAATGGTAAACAGGGGTATACAATGGTAAACAGGGGTATACAGGAGTAAACAGGGGTATACAAGGGTAAATAGGGGTATACAAGGGTAAACAGGGGTATACAAGGGTATTCAAGGGTAAACAGGGGTATACAAGGGTAAACAGGGGTATACAAGGGTATATAAGGGTAAACAGGGGTATACAAGGGTAAACAGGGATATACAAGGATAAACAGGCGTATGCAGGGGTAAACAGGCGTATACAAGGGTAAACAGGGGTATACAAGGGTAAACAGGGGTATACAAGGGTATTTGAAGATATATAGGGGTTTAGTGCTTATATAGCCAATGCATCCATGGCATTCTGCCATTGGGTATATACCCCGTGTCACATGCTTGTAAGGTTTTTATAAGCCCACTTCTCTTGTTCTGATCGGCTGAGAGCCGTGCCAATAACTGTCATATCAATAATCCTCCGCTTATATTTGCGGTTTAAAATTTTGTGATTTTTGAGAAATTATAGGTTCCGCAGAATTAATGACCACAAAAGATTTTTTTCCACAAAAATTTACTCCACTAATGAATAGACAAAAATTGTCATGGACACGGATAGGTATGGAGTTTAAGAGGAGCTACTTTTAGTTATTATTTATATCCCTTGAGAAGTGCGTTTTGATTGATATATATCGGATCTAAAATAGGGCATGGGTCGGGCCTGAAATTGGGTTGAAGAAATCACATATTTTGGTCTGAAATAGGGTAAGAGTTTCAAGAAGTGAGCCCCACACCCCCATTAAAATTCTATGGGAGTACCCCCCCCCCCCAATACTGCCCGTGTGTGCCGTTGAGTTACGTAAAACAATGTAATTTATACTTCTTAACTTCTACATCCATCAGCTTTTGTAGCTCGTGAGACCCAGAGTACCTGAAGCGCAGCTTCTCTTACAGTGGTGCTGTTTTATGGAATTCTCTGCCACAGACGCTTAGAGAATGTAACTCCCTGGGGGGTGGGGGGGGGGGGGGTTCAAAAAGAAGGCGAAAGCTTACTTTTCTTCTTTAGGCTGCCACACGGCAATCGTGTAAATCAGTTGATTTTTGTAGCGTAAAATATTAGGATATTTTTTATAATAGCTTTTCAGCACACTTGTACTGATGATTTTGCGTGTATAAATAAATAAATAAATAAATAAAAGTAAATAAATAAATAAATAAATAAAAAAGTTGCTAATGGTACATGCATTTCACTTTTTCGACCTTTCGGGAATCCCGATACCCTAGGAAGATCGAAGGGCCTATGCTCGCAGGGTAGAATCCCGAGCGTCTGTCGTTTCATCACCGTTTGGGACAAAATATCACGTGACACAATTCAAGGTCACATGGAAAGCAGGCTGCTTTCACTTGCTAAACATACTTGGTGCTGTGATTACAATCTTTTCATGGCAGCTATATCTGCTTCAGCAGCTGACTAATGAAAACAAAGCATTGTATTAAGCTGCAACTATAAGAATATGACTGGCTATGTGTCTGTTTCGTCCAGGACTTCTCAAGCCGGCCTTGTAAGGTACGTATTAAAGATTAAAGTACCAGAAGCCCTTCACATTTCCGGCAGTCGGTGAATGAAATCGATTATTCAAGGGCTGTCTGGAATGGTTTGTGCTTCAGTACATGAACTGCAGTACTAGTACGTATTTTTTTCCCTGTAGATTATGTTTTCCTGTAATGTTATACTCTGCTATGAAGAGAACCGAAAGAACGAAGCTAAAATCAAGCCTGTCTTCTTTCCAAAGAAAAGCGCGATCGATCGTAAGCTTATAGCATGTGTACCACTTTCAAATATTCGCTAATTCCATAGTAAATGTATGAAACACAACTGGCTTATGGTTTGTATATACACACAAAGAGCTCTGACTGGCAAGCTTAGCTTTCCGTGGGTTTCACGGAAACCGCAGCTCATTGTTCATTCCTTTAATGCCGATCGATGCTTCCTCAAATTCGTGGAAAGTCGCTAAAATTACGGATCGAAACTCAAATCTGATATACCAGATACAAAGGCTGTTGTTTGAATCAAGTATCGGAAATAAGGTATCTTTTCGTCCACATTAGGGAGGGCCTGGGTATCCTGTATCCCTTTGACTATCCCATATCCCCTTAACTGTGCAGTCTCGTAGCCCTAAACTTCGTGTTGAATGTCCACATATTTCTTTTTCAAACATCCCGTTTCCCAATAAATTTTTCCTTCGGTATCACGTATCCCTATAATTCTTCCTGCAAATATCCTGTATCCCCATAACCCCAAATGGGTCCTCATTTGACCTGACCTTCAGCAACTCAGACTACACATGGTCCCAGACATTAGGTCTGCAATGCGCACATGCACAGACAACCTACAGTGCGTGTATGTACAGTTCACTAGTGCCATTGATCAACATTATATAGTCTCAGTAGCTATGTAAAAAGAATGTGTGATGTATATCCAAACCAGTTTTACAAAAAAGTTGGTTACAAGATTTAGTCTGTGGTTCCAGAAAATATCAGTGTCCAGGTCTCTTCCCACGGATGGTGTTTGATTTGAACCCCCTGTCCCTCTGGAAATTCCAGTCTACCTCCACACTTAAGGTGGCCGAACACAGTTTTCTTGTACCTATGCGTTATTTATCGTTATTTTCAAACCACTGGCAGTTGGGCAGCCAAAATTGGCAAGATGCAAGTTCAACTAAAGAAGATTGTATTTTGATATGTTTTATTGGACTAGGTACTGTTACCATGGCAACACAGCTGGTAGTAAACCAGCATTAAATAATGGGTATAAATTGTTCTTTCATACTGTGGTCATAATTATTATTATGACTGGTCAATGTAATCTACTACTGTGATTGGCCAGCAGCAAAACAGGGGACTGAGGGGGTGCTTGCCCTAGCCTAGTCTGGGTAATTGAGGTATTTTATGCACTGAAAGCATCAGGCTTGGGTTGACTATCTTGTCTGTGATTGAACTCATTGCCGTAGGATGAGCTTTGGATTAGGTGCCAATTAATGGTGATGGGTAAGCAGTCAAAAGAGCATCTGCCAGTGAAGGGGTATCCATGGCAACCCTGACGCAGCTTACCACCCAGGCACCTATCACACTGATCAGTAAACTCAGTGAAAGCACAGACATACTTACCTAAGCATATGTGGTGTACTCTTGTCATCTGGGAGGGAAGGGATGGGAGCAAAAATATGCAAAGATCTGCCAAGAGTGAGATAGGGGCAATCCACAATGTTCAGCAGCAAATGCAAGAAAAAATAGCCCTGTCAAGGGAAACATTGTGCTGGCCCTGGCAAGCTACATGTACACTGTACTAGGAGCACCCTGCATACATGTATCTCTGCAGGCAATGACCGCTGATCTAAAATTGTCTCGAGTTTAACTTCACCTAAATTGCATTTAGCCACAATTTCTAGATTAAATGCCGGGCCCCAAAGTTACGTCGGGTACAGTATGAAGGAGGGAATCGTAAATAAGGCCCTCAGACGTTTGTTTGTTGTAAACTTAAAATTTAAGGGCAAGATACACAGCTGCCAAGAAAAACAAATAATAACCCTTTCTTAAAAAATGGTGGGCCCAAATAAACTGCTGATTCAAAGAAACGTCCGATCCACCATGCCAAGTTTGAAATAATTGATAAAATATTATGGTGCATGTAAAAGGGTTATTATTATTGACAATAATGGTTTATAAATTTTATTTATTGTAGGCCTTCACTCTGGCAGCAGTTCACAGATTTTGCAAATGTTCTTAAGGCATTTATCGGCACAAGCTACTTGTCTTTGCCATTTGCTTTTTACCAGAGTGGAATTGTGGTGAGTAATTTATTTAAAAATGAAATGCTACTGGTGGCCAGTTTAAACAACTAAAATCTTGTCCTGGATTTTTGCCCTACTACTATTTTAATTAAAAAAGTCCTGTTAGCCTACTACTAAAAAAGCATTATTTTTGAGAGGAGTACCGAGGTATCCTTGACTAGAACAGCTGGCTAAAAGTACCGTGATCATATGCTTTGTACCTGTAAGCTAGTTACATGCAAAGTTTGATTACTGCAGCTCTTCTGAGATAAGAGTTAAATAGAAGCTTAATATGTCTTTTGTGGCCAGAAATGAGGCTAGTAACTTTGCTGCATAAAAACACTCCCAGTACTTATTACAGACAGAAATATCTTAATTGAATGGTCCACTCTTGGATTTTATCAATAGCTTTGAAGGTACAGTTTAGGCCTTCTGACAGGGTGCAGGAGAAAAAGTAAAATTGTGTGGGATCTTGGGGGCAAATTGTGCTGGAAAAAATGTCAATTGTGCGGGGAATTGTGTGGGATTGCATAATCTTGTGACGAACCAAATATTCAATCTCCAGTGTTCTAGCCAGACAAATGAAAAATGCGACTAAATTTCTTTCTTCGGCGATACAAATATACCCAGCAGTTGCCAATTTGTGGCTGTTTTTTTCTAGCCAAAGCTTAGTTTGACTCAAAATTAAATCTGTGTCCAATCATGTTGCATGACAAGATAAACATTAACGTGCACATAAAACCAAAATAAAACTTTGGTATAAAATATTTCAGATCTAAACGAGTTCCTTTATAAAAAAATCCCTGCAGTTTTTCTGTCTTTAATTAATAATATGTTGTGTGAATAATTCCCCGTAAAGGTTCACAAATTCTTCGAAGTTAGCCTCAAAAACACAACCCGAGATGTATGCAAATTGGATGCTAAATGTGATTTGATACAGTGTTTGATGGCATGTTTGTTTTTCGCAACAACTTACCAGGTAGATCGTAGAACTTGCATTTTCTTGAATGAAAATGCCTTTCACGTGAATGAAAAAATCAAATCTAGTATCCAGATCAGAACTTAATGGTTTTCTCCTGTCCAAAGTTTTAACGAGTTAGTTTCTTTGTCAATTTGCAAATTCAACCAGTCCTTTGCGAAAATAATTCAGAAAAAGTGACAGTCATTTTGGCACCACGGTTAATTTCTTCAGTATTCCTTCTTCGTTTCCTGGTATATTGTTAAACTGAACGAGGAAGTGATACGTTCGAAAACAAAACCCGATTAGAAGTGCCCAGGCCGGCGCAGAGTGATGAAAGAATGCCTTGGCGTTTTAATATCCGCTCGAGCGATCGAAAGAGAGGGATTTGTCGATTGTTTTGGAAGGTAAATAGCCTGGAAATAGCCTAAAAAGTTTTTAGGCATATTGTTAAACTGAATGAGGAAGCAATACCCTTGAAAACAAAACCAGATTAGAAGTTGATCGAACTGAGACTAGTGCCCAGGCCGGTGCAGAGTGATGAAAGAACACCTTGGCATTTTTATGTCTGCTCGAGTGATCAAAAGAGAGGAATTTCTCGATTGTTTTGGAAGGTAAATACCCTGGAAATAGCCTAAAAAGATTTTAGGAATCTTGGTAATCAATAGGATGCCTGATTTAATTAAATATTTAAGCAAATCTTTCAGTATTGTGCAGGGTTTTGGGAATTGTGCTTTATTGTGCAGGTTTGACCAAATAGTGCGGTTCTGCACCCACGCACCCTGTCAGAAGGCCTGACAGCTGTATGAACCGTGGGCCATGTTATGAGAGTCAAAGCTTAGTTTCAGAGCTGTGGGAGGAAAAGGGTTATTACTGACTTCATTAGATTCTGCCGTCTCGAAATTCCAAATTAAGATCAAAGAGGCGATGCATATTAAGTGGGAAAATCCTACTCTTAATCAGCAGCTAAAGCATAGAAGAGTTATCTCTAAATTCCTTTTAATTACTTTTTGTCTTTTATTTTATCATTCTTGTTATTGGAAGTATTTTTTGTGTGTGTGTGTGTTCCTAAGTCACTTAAAGTAACTATGCGCGCGCTATTTTTGTTTCCCGCATATTTCATATTCAAATTGTAAACGTAAGTTCTAAAGCGTAATTTTGTAACGTACTTTAATACGAAAATTCAAATGTACAACCGTTAAGGCTCATTTGCAACTGAAGATGACATGAGAATGTCGAAACATGTTTTGTAAATTGAAAACTGTTGTTTCTTTATTGAGAGTTACTGACTTCATTAACCCTTTAAACCCTGGCATCATTATTCAAATTCTCCTTACTGATCTCCATACATTTCATTGAGTACTAATTGGGAGAACTTGTTAAGACATCAAGACAATTCATCTTTGAGGATCATTTCCCCAATTCTCATGACCTTTGTGTGTTATAATGCACTGATATGATGAGGAGAAATTTGATCCTGATCACTGTTGGGGCTTAAAGGGTTAAAAGTTTTCTTGTTGTTTTAATTACAGCTGGGTGTCGTTGGACTGGTAATCATTGCCACCATCACAGATCACTGCTGTCAGCTCATAATCAAATGCAAAAATGCTGCGGTGGAGATGGTACTGCACTCGTCATCAAAGTATCAAGTGCTGCAGACAGAAGCATGCTATGAAGAGATGGCAAGAGTCAAGGAGACAATTGAGAAAGAAATGACACTCGGGGACATTGGCAAAATCGCAATCGGGCCATGGGGATACAGAATTGTGAACACAGCATTAATTGTAACACAGACTGGATTTTGCATTGCATATTTTATATTCATGGGAAACACAATAGCAGAAATGTTTCCTCTCAATTATAAACCTCACCATGTGACACCTGTTAAACGCCTGGCATTTTCAATAAACTCTAGCATGGACACAGGACACTCACTAACAAGTACCTTTTCTACCATGGTGAGTCCAACTGCTATAACTAGCACAGAGAGACCAACCACATTAAGGAATTCATCCACCATGATACCACCTTTGGAAGGGGTAACAACAGCACCCCTTTTTGTTCTTCTTGTTCTGATACCCTTGCCTTTTCTTGTTCTGATGGCCTTGGTGCGGAGCATTCGTAAACTTGGACCCATCAGTGGTGTAGCTAATGTGACCTTGCTTCTTGGATTTTTAGGTCTTCTTGGATTTCTGCTGACCGGTAAGACTTGAGTTACATTTTGCTTCTACACAGCTACAGATTTACACACATAAGCATTGCCACTACATATGATTTAAAGAAGGATGCTGTACTTGTACAGAGGTGTACATCAAGTCAGGCACTAGCAACTGTATTAGGGCTGCACTTAGGCTTAGTCTCCAGCCGTGAGTGTCTCGATGTGCCCGTGATTCTCGCCACCTTCATGGCTGGGCGTACGGGTTTGGTTATTGTTTAGACTGACCAATCAGAGACAAGCCCCCTGAAATTTGCGGGGCAGAATGCGCGACATAATTTAGCGCGATTTTGTCTTTCTCTTGAAGTTTCACACTTTTAGGAGGACATTTCAGGCATACTTTTCACATTTCGCTTTTTTTCAAGACGATAAAAAAAAAACAGATAAAATGTAAGCAAATGACGTGTGGATTGTCTGCATAATTATTAAAATTGTAATGACGTCACGGACATGCAACCAAACCCGTGCGCCCAGCCGTGAAGGTGGCGAGAATCATGGGCGCATCGAGACACTCACGGCTGGAGACTGAGCCTAGGCTGCACTGAGCTCACCAAATTTATTTGTCTCCACCAAAAAATCTTGGTGATAAAATTTAAATCTACCAAATTTAAGTCCTGGCAAATGTCTCCACACTTGAATAAAAAATATTCAAAAACCACACAATCATACACTTACAGTATTAGTCAAAAGGAAAGGGGACACCTAGATTTTTACTACTGAAGACCAAGATCCAGTTTGCCTGATTGATGATGTTAGTTGTGTTGACTTTTGACAAGAATTTTTTGGGCTCTGAGAAAGGAGGCAGGATGACAGTGCTTTTGAAGATTAGTAAGCTTTGAGAAAATGGGGCATCTGCACTTGTACCTGTAAACTGCAATTTTTTACCCTTGGAATCCCGGGAGTTCTGAACTTCCAAGGGTGACCCACGGAGTCTTAAAGACTGTTGTACATGTAGATAGAAGATGCAAAGATGTCCTTTAGTTCCTAAGTATAGGGTATGGTTATAGGGGCAGGGTGGTGTAGTAGGTAGCATGTTAAACTTCACATCTGAAGCTTGATCCCATGCCATCATATTGTCTCCTAGACGAGAAACTCAACTCCACATTGTCTCTGTACACCCTGGTGTATAAAAGGGTGCTGGTAACGTACTACTGGGGTTAACTCTATGATGGACTACCATTCAGGGGGGAGTTGCTTTGTACTCCAGAAACCAGACGATAAAGCTCCAGCCATGAGGACAGCGTGTGTGCAACTTTACCCTTCACCCTAAGGTTCAAACATCTGCTTCATAATTTGCTACAGGGTTGTGGCCTCCTTAACATCCAGTGTTCGTACCTTGGCTTGTTTGTCAGGTCATCATGCCCCTGACTTTAACATTGTAACTGGCTCATGGTGTGGTAGTTCCAAGCATACATGACTTTTGTATTACATTCAAATTAATTTCATTTCATTTCTACATTTAGGCTTTCACTTTAAGCCAAAAGATGTCACACCTGCAAGCCTGTCCACATTTCCAATCTTCTTTGGCCAGCTGACTGGTGCTTTTGAAGGAATAGGAACAGTAAGTCCTATACAGGAGTTAACAAAAATTATTAACCTCTTACTAATGGAACACGAGGGCCATGGCAGTACGGACCTCGCTGCGCTCGGTCCGTACAAAACGACCGAGGGCCAATATTCCCCAGCACGGTCCCGAGCAAGTGAAGTTAGTAAGTAGTTTATTATATGGCATCATTTATAGTACGCAACGACACTTCTGGTAGTTCGTTCAAGTCAATTTCCGGCGCGATGTCAAGGAAAGAAGCCAGCAATTTTAACTGGCTTTCGAATCAGTTTGATGATCGTTGCTGTCGATCGGCGAAAACTTGCGTGGCTCGTGAATGAAAACTGCTCTGCTTCTATTAATATGTGTTAGTTTTTCGTCGTCCTCTACAACACAAGATAGTTTTATTTGAAAATACTTCTTCGTTATGGGCGGAGACAACTCGGGAAAAAGAAGAATAATGAAAAGGCCGCGATAAAATCTCACAAACGTGCTTCTCAAACTGGAAATTGTGGCAGCGTGTTAGTCTGTCTGTAATGTGAACAAAGGAACACTCGAACTTAAAAAAAAAAAAAAAAACAGACACTGGAAATGATCTCTCCATCAAATACTGCAAGTTGTTTGCTTCAGTGGCTTATGGAGGACTTTGTGGATGCTGAGAGCAAATTTTCGTCGCACCTAACAAAGTTGTTTTTAGTGCGAGCTACAGCAAGAGTGGAATTGTGAACAAGCTAAAATTATTTTCAAGGATATCCACTACAAGAGCAAAATTCTCGCTGAGGAATCAAGGTACACTGTTATTTTAATACATGTACGTGTAGCTTTAATTTGTTCTCGTGGAAAGCGCTGACTGAAGCGATGGCCAATATTAAACTAGACAAGAACGTGATCGTTTCCTTTCGATTTACAGTTGCCGATGAAAGCCGTTTGCTAGTTGTTTTGCAGTTTTCATTTTTTTTCTTGTGAGAAACGTACTCTTTTGTTATTGCTGAATTTTAATAATTATTGTTTAAGTCTTGGCCGATTTACTCGGCTCTGTACAACTTACAGTCTCAATAGCCGTACAAAAAAACAATAAACACACACAACTGAAGAGCGTTGGCCATGCTTTTTGATTCACTGCCGGTGAATCTTAAATTGCTTATATCAAAAAGTCGGTAAAGTTAATTGAAGAGCGCTTTTTCTAAACAGACGTGTTTACCTCGTTCATTTGTTTTGTACCAGCTCCAAACCTTTCCTTTTTTCTATCTTCGTGCATTTTCACAGTTTGAATTTTGCGGGAGCGGGAGCGTGAAAAAAAAATTATCCAAAAAGGACCGTTTCCATGGTAATGGACCGTACTGTAAAATCCCGACCGAAAACTAACCAATCAGAACACTCGATTTAGACCGGAGAATTGCTTGCCATATAATAAAATAAATTATTCTGAACTTATGAGTCTTGGCACATATCTGCCGTCATGTTGTGTCCTTAGTCAAGGTTCTGTAAAGCAGGAGGTCATGGATTAAATTCCCATGAGAGCACCAACCAAGATTTTTAACACTCGAGCAATATCACCACTTGATCAAACATACAGGTAGCCTGCGAATGTAGACGTATTTCCGGCTGTCCTTTCTCTGGTAAAGGAAATTATCACCAAAGATGAAGTATCTCGATGTTGAAGTGGATTCTCATAAAAGGTCTTTAAAGAAGCATACTAATAAGAATTA
The DNA here is from genome assembly GCA_964030785.1 of Siderastrea siderea. Lineage (NCBI taxonomy): Eukaryota > Metazoa > Cnidaria > Anthozoa > Scleractinia > Rhizangiidae > Siderastrea > Siderastrea siderea. The sequence goes on along the minus strand of OZ034973.1, from coordinate 38,065,333 downwards.
TAAAAAAAAGGACAACACTTTTGATTTTTAAACAAGGCATGTTTTGATCATGCTACAATCATTGTCAGTTGCGAGTACAGTTACATAAGATTTGAATTTATAATAGAGGCACAATGATTGTAGCAAAAATTGAAACATGTTCAGTGTACCGAACTTGTGGGGTACAAAATAACTCACTCACTTGTAACAACCAATTTACGCTTTTATTGTGTCTTTCACAACGGACCTCTCCCCGATTTACAATGAATAATAATTCTTCTCGACTACAGTGGAATTTCGACTCCCAATGATCACAAATGTCAATCAAACAGAACACATAAAACATCTCGTCTGGTTTCGAATGTAAACACTGTCATGACATTTCTGGTCATCAGTTCAAAAATCAAGTACAGTTGTCTTTTTTCTTAAAATTCTTGTTACTAGTGCCATATGAAATGTATAGAGAACAGTGAGGAGAATATGCATTTTGATATTGGGGCTTATAGGGTTAAGTGGTAAGAATCATGTTGACTGTGTACAGCAGTTTGTCTCAGGTAACTGCATCAGTGGGTTGGTGGGATGTCAAAGAGGCCACATCACCAATTAAACCATTGTAATTATTGTTTAACCATTATTATTATTAAGCCATTACTACTATTACTATTACTACTACTATTATTATTATTATTATTATTATTATTATTATTATTATTATTGTTATTATTATTATTATTATTATTATTATTATTATTATTAAAAAGAGAAGAGGACTGGTTCTGGTGTTGTACTCTGGCCTACTGAAGAAAGGTCAAATTAAGAATTGGAAAAAACAAAAACAAACAAAACAAAAAACAGATGAACATTACATTTTTTAGCTTAACCTTTGCTACAGTACAGAAGCAAAGTAGTACAGTACAGGCATCTTTCTCTTGGCTAAGACAAAAATACTCGTATTTTACTACTAATTATTTCCTCTGTGTACCTGTAGGTGATACCCATTGAATCAAGCATGGCAGAGAACAGGCCTCGCTTTCCCCTGTATCTTCACCTAACCCTTGCAATTGTCTCTTGCATCCTTGGATCATTTGGGCTTCTTGGGTACATGATTTATGGCAGTGGAGTTCCTCAGATAGTAACATATACCCTGGGAACAGAAATAGCACCACAAATGGTCCGTATCACTCTAATCATTGCAGTACTGATGACGTACCCTCTGCAGTTGTACCCAGTAATTGAAATTGCAGAATCCGCATTCTTCACCAAAGTGCATTCCAGAAGCAAGTCTCACTTGAGTGAGATTATTGCAGGTCCAAGCGCAGATGCTACAGACACTTCAAATTCTACTACAAACTCTGACCTAGTGAGTAGGTCTTATCCTTCACTGGAAGCGTCTGGCTGTGTGTCTGCAAGTGTCAATTCTGAAACCCAAGTTCTTATACCAAGGGATTCTGAGGAACTTCAATTTAAGGTACATGTAGGTACAGGATCTAAATAACAAAGTACCAACAGTGGACAACCCCAGGTGCATGTAACCTTATTATGCTTAGCTACAACTGTATGTCAGTAAGTTAACTTTCAAGAGCAACCAGGCATGAGCTCCCAAGACTTATGAAAGACTGTGACCAGTGGAAGGCCACCCTTTTGCTTCCAGTCTAGATGTGGCTTGAGACTACCGATAGCAGTGGTCTAGTTGTGGTAAAATGTCAACTGGATACATGTACTAGAAAACTCTTGGTCAGAGTATAATCTAAAATGCTGGGTTTTTTTTGGGGGGGGGGGGGGTGGGGAGGGGGAGGGGGAGGGGGAAGACCTTACAATGGACTCTACTATACGTATATGCAGCATCCTGTCAGTGGGAGAATACATAAATTATATTTCCCAAGCCCTTTCATTCTCCTAGAGTTTTGATAGCTGTGGAGACAATTTTCTATTCAGATTTATATTCCATGTAAAAAGGATTCATTTAATGGCCAATAAAAGAACTACAAAAATTAATGTAGGAACTGGACACCTAAGCTGCAAGGTTGAGTGGATAAAATGGGTACCAGGGAAGAAAAGCTGGGGGTAACGACTTTACAAGGAGTTATCAGGGTTTCTCCGGATCATCTTAAATGATATTATTATTGTCTTTTAAATAAGTCATCGGTCAGAAGCCCAGTCAGCGGGTAAAGGTTTCACAAGCCCAGCCTTTTCAGGTTTTTCACCTATGACCTCTCTCTTATTGGAAACACTGAGTACATGTAACCCTGTGATGGATTAGCATCTCAGCAACTTTACCACATCATAAGAGTAGAATTTTTTCTCAATTTGTTTTTTATTTTGGTCCTTAGACAGCGGCATGGAAGAGGAATTTGCTGCGCTCTACGCTTGTCGTCATTACAGCAGGAATTGCTGTTCTTCTCAAGAATGAATTTGCCTATGTGAATGCTTTGATTGGTTCATTAGGAAGCTCAGTGTTGGCTTACATTCTACCTTGTACATTTCATCTTGTTCTATTTAAACACACCAATTCTGTAGGTGTGGTCATTAAGGACATTATCTTCATTATGTTTGGTGTTGTTGGAGGTGTGGTGGGTGTTGTTATTACTGTACAGAATATAGTGAAGCATTCACACTAGTACATGTAGCAAATTAAATCATATTCAATTTGACCTTTTGACCCTTTTAGTTTGCTGTTTCCTGTTTTAGGTGTATGTACAGTAGTAGGAAATATATTAGTTTAATTTGTTTTCAAGTCTTGTACAGTGTAGAAATACAGTTGACTGTCCCTGAATGACCATCTTCTTTTGTGCAGTTCATTTGATTCAATTTTCAGCTCAGTCTTCTAAACACTATAACTATGGAATATGTTGTAAGAGGTCATCTTACTTTGCTAGTCTGACCGATTTGTTTGCCTGTTGGCACTGGCTGATTTTTGACGATTTGTTGGCCCAATTCCTTTTGCCATTTACTAGAATAGAGGACAAAAATCAGACCAATAATAATTTTTGTTACATTTATACAACAGTACACCACTTTTACAAAGTAACTCAAACTTGTAATGTAAACAAAACATTGTTCAAGTTACATGTACCTGTAGTAAATTAGCAGATTTCAGTTCAAGATAGTGGGAAATTCGAAGATAGCCAGGGTGCGAAATAGTGGGTATCTCTTGTTTTACATGTATCTCATCAGCACATTTGTCTTAACAAATTTGGCAACAAATTGTGTCATGTAAAACATAATTGGCTTTTAGGTGATCAGCTTTCTTGACACCAGGGATGGCCTTGTTCAACAGGCTCAAATCTTAATGTCACATCACAGTAGATATTTTAAGATCCAGACCAAAAATTTTAAAAATAATGTAATTCAAACATTTTCAAATTAATTTTCAACAATGTTGATAGAACACAAACTAAAAATTAACGATTGGATTTCTTCATACTTTTTACACAGGTTCTGTATAAATGGTACTTAGTTTGTTTAATCAAAAAAGTTATATCAAAATAAAGATTTTAGATTTTTATTGAGATTTTTTGAGGCAGAAAGTTTATACATTTAATTGGGGTGACACTTAGTTTTAATATATTGTATTGCATTGCAAGTATTAGTCAGAATGTTAAGAAACGGTCAGAAATGTAGTGACCAACTATTTCAGTTCTTTCCTTTTGTTATGGGTGATTAAAATTAGGGGTGGCAAATGGTCTTACCAAAACTGAGGTTCTGGCAAAATTTCACCTGAATTATAAGCGTCTTGCAGTCTCATTTTTGGAGAGATTCTTTGCGTCTCAAGAGTCGCCAGCCTATCCATCTTAGGAGCTCAATCTTTTTGCAAAGCTGCCTAGAGTCTTAACCTTTTAGAAGGCTGTAAAATGAATCTCAAAGTTGTGATGTGCGTACTGATGGGTAACCAAGCTCAATCTTTTTGCAAAGCTGCCTAGAGTCTTAACCTTTTAGAAGGCTGTAAAATGAATCTCAAAGTTGACAGATGTGCTTACTGATGGGTAACAACTTTAGTAGCCGGAAATTAACCTAAAAGTCTTGGTTCTAACTTTTATGTCTTAAAAAGTTTTCAGCTCACATTTAGAAAACTGTAAATGCTTGGATTCGCAATTTAAAAATTTAAAGGGCATCAGGCTCGCACAAGAAAACTACTGTGCAATGTTTTGAATGTACCATTCACCACCCCTAAAACTGAATAATTACATACTGTAATTACTCTCTAACAACAGATTTATGGCTGTTATTTCCTTGCAAAAATGTAGGAAGAGATTGAGTAACTTTAAATCCTGTCTGGAGTCAATCATCTTCCTGGGATGTGGTAAACCTTGTAAAGTAAAATAAGTTATCCAAAATCTTGAATAGTTCATTTTTCTCTTGCAATGCTAGGAAATGTGCTAAATAAAAATGTATTTTTCAGAACACAGTAGTGATGATTGAGTAAAGGGATAAACAGTTAAGGTTATGATGGTGACCCACCCTATGCAGTTATTATTGATGCGGTTTGCAATACAATAGGCTTTAGTCCTCTGGCTGATACTTTAAGTGATGGGATTAAAAGGAAAGTATAATTGGCATTAAATGGCAAGTATCATGGACATTTTTTAACACAAGAAGTGTTATCCATTAGGAAAAACTGGGGCAAAAATCAATTTAGGGTCCCAAAGGTGGGAGCCCTGAAATTTTTGTCGTGGAGTCCGGAGCCCAAAGCCTCTCTTGACTTGGAGCCCAAACAAAAATGCTGTTTTGGGCTAAATGGAGCCCTAGAGCCCCAAATTTTCCTTCTTGGAGCCCTGGAGCCCTAAACCCCTTTGGGACCCTGTCCATTGATTCATCTGGTTGATCATTAGCTCAGTGCATCACTCAGAATGCATCAAAGCCTAAACACTGTACATCACCCAGAAGTGTAATCCATCTTGTAAGGTAAAAGTTGCATGCAAGCCAAGGAGGCCCACACATCCGGAGCTTATCTCAGTTTCTGTAGCATAAAGCAACTGAGAGTATTCCCCTCTTAACAAGACCCCCTCAAAGGTGGTTGATTGAAAATAAAAGACTCCTAGTGACCATAAGCTATCAAACATTAATATTTTTATTACAAACCGTAGTTTTGCTACGTGAATTGCACTGGATGCTATGTACACAATAACTTTGGTACCTATTTGTGGCAGTGCTATTTCACGTTAAAAGCTATCAACAGGTTCTAGGTGGCGTTCTCGAAAGAACTGGTGTCTCTGACGATCTACAGAATCATTTTTTGGAGTAAAAAATGAAGTAATGGAAGCAGTTCCCTGTGCTGATTGATCTCCATCATCATCATCATCCCTGAAATGTGCAAAAAGATTTATCAAAATCTTATTCTTGACAATAAAATACCAGGAAAAAACTGCTAAGTAAAAAATGCAGATTTTGTTATTGGGGATGTATGTGCAACATTAATTTTAACACAAACAGTGTACCCTGATCTAGCTTGTAAAGCTGATTCTTGAAATGTACAGTTATGTAGACCCCATATTAAGCAGACACCCTTTACTTTGCAGACCCAAGCTTAATAAGTCCCTAAACTTTCTTCCCATGTTTACTTTGAAACGAACATGAATTCAGCGGATCTCTATTAAGCGGGTGCGGACTCCAAAATTACATGTACAGGGTTTTCAATAGGAATCTGAATAGGTGGCAAAATTTTAGGAATAGGCGGAGAATGAACTATTTGCTCCGAAGGCGCAAGATTCTAGGGGGTTGGGGTATGCTCCCCCAGAAAATTTTGAAAATTTAAGCCTCTTAGAATGCATTTCCTGCATTCTGGAGCAAGAATTAGGATACTGATTTGAACAGAACAGGAAACACAAATTGCCGCTGAAATTTCTCAGAATTCAGACAAGATTCTTTTGTTTTTCACAAATAAATCTTGGTTTTGTGGCAAATGTTTCTTATGTTAGTAGTAATATATGAGGTATTTCTCAATCAAATAGGCCGCGGGTTCATGTGGAATAGCCGGCGAGTTTATTGAAAACCCTGATGTAAGCCATTTTGTTACGAGAAACCTGCGTTAAGCGGACACTTCAAGTGTCTTCAGAAAGTAGTTTTATGACAATATGGCACTGCTATCTACTTGGGAGGGTTTGTTTTCCAGGTAAGTTAGTAATTCTACCCAAAAAGGCCAGTTGTGAAAGGTTTGCGATAAAGCATATCAGGTGTGCGGGTAAATAAAGGTGGAGATATAAGAAGTCCATAAATTATTGACAGGTATTGTTTTGCAATTTATCAGAACCTGTATTAAGAGGACACCCTGTATTTAGCAGGCACTAGTGAGGGTGCCAAAGGTGTCCGCTTAATACAGGTTTCATTGAAACCAGATGGTTTTACAATGTTGCCACACAAGAGTGATTTGTTTAGGGTACAAATTATCACTTACCAATGCACTGGAACTGCTTTGCTGTCCAAAATATTGCTGCAAGTTGACCAGCTGAATCGAACAAGTTGAGGAAAGCCAAACACCTTGTCTATAGATTCAGCTAACCACTTTTTGGTGGTAGGATCTACAATTATGGATGAGAGGTGTCATGACCGTTAATGACATTGTCAGGATATGTTACTGCATGCCTTGATAACACAAACTCTGAACTTAAGGATGGTACCTCCATTTGTTACTGCGCATCTCAGGTCTGGTCTGAGATGTACAAGTTTCTTAAGGAATTTGCCTACTAATACAAAGATATTTTTGTGCGGTTTAAGACTGTGGAAAAAGAGATAATTGAGGCTAAATTTGGAAAGAAATTGCCCTGCATTCTTGTATTTTTAAGCGTTTTTAGAACTGTGGTTGCTTAATTATCTCTGAAAAATGTGTTGAAACCTTTATTTTTCTTTTTAGATACCAATAACCCTTCTTAGAACTGCTTTTACCTCATAGTCATAACCTTTGCAAAAATACCTCTGTATTAGGAGGCACTGTCCTTAAAAACCTTTGGAATGGTCGCACTTTTCGTGCCACCAATAATAATTACACAACTCTTCCTTATGTTGTTAATGAAAGTTTAAACAGATATGGTGGTACAAGTGACATGCGATTTGTGTTAAAAAAGGCACATGTAGTTGGATAATCTAATAGAGAATTTGCCTTTTGTCGAGCTGTGTACATAGAGGGGCACCATCAAATATGCATTATAATATTGTAATATTATTGCTCGCCCAAAATCCCATGCAACTGTCCAATTATTTTCCAAACTGGACAGTTCGTCATAGTCTCGTGCACGTAATAGGGCTACAAACTGTCCAATTTGGGAAGTAATTGGATTAAAAATTCCTCTGACTGCAAATAGGACTCAGCCTACTGCTCATCCAATTTGACAGTCTTTGAAATTTTTATCATCCAATTATTTCCCAAATTGAACAGTACGTAGCTCTATCACATGATGTGTGGGAAACCTAAAAAATAAGCACTGCTTGGTCATCTCAGTTAGTAGGTAATAGACATGCTGAGTGGAAGGTTGCAGTTTCAAATCCTGACTGGACCAAATGAGAGGCTCTGGCTCTGCATTAAGAATTTGTCCCAGCTTATATACAGGTGTAGGGTTGCGCTCTTTGCCAGAGATGTTAAGCAACAGATTATTTTTATGGGAGGGAACATTAAAGAACCAATGATGTTGTTTGATTAGAGGAGCCTGGATATGGAGTTCCTGATGAACATTAGTAGTGTGGTCTGCAGAAGTTCCCTGGTTGACTCTAATTGGCAAAAGCTGTTGTGGCTACCCTGCCTCCGGCAATGTATGTAATTAATAAATAAATGAATGAATAAATAAATAAATAAATACCTGAAGGGTAACCAGAGCCATGTTCTTTGCTAAATTCAACGTTTTCAGGAAATTTCCATTCCTTTAGTACTTTGTCTCTGGCAACCTGGAGATGGTTACAAACAAGTCAATCAATGATAATCTGTGTACAGAAAACAAACAAACAAAAAACCTTCAAACACTATGGGTACCAAATAAATGCGATCACTGAGAGATTCATGGCCAATTGATTCAGTTGTAGCAAAAGTGAAACCATGCCAAAACTTGAACTGATACACGCATTGTAGGAAGCAAAATTTGGGTTGTCAAGAGATCACTAGCCCTCATTCTACATTCTGTCATAAGACCTGGCCTCCCTAGTGTTGTGTTCTTACCTGCAACACCTTACCCTATAGTGCCTTTGTCCCGGGACTATAATGGGGGAAGGAGTGGCCTGTTGAGCTCAACGGTAAGATTCACCAATAATTAATTAATAATTAATAATTATTGTGTTTGGCCCCAAGCCTCATGCTGTAACTTGATAAGCGCATAAAGGCCTGGGGCAAGGCTGGGGTGGTAATACTTTTTACCAGTTTTCTGCAACAGAAAACAGAGCCAAGGTCACATGCATCAGCAAGCCACCTGGTTGGATTTGTCATCTAATTTACCCACGGATGGAGGTAGATCACTGTTGAGGTATCCAAATGGAACCCTGTATTGAAGATTCAAAGTTCTTTACTTTTAAACAATACAACAGTGGATGCATATCAACAATAGATTTCTCACCTTGGCACAGATACTTGCTGCACTAACAACAGGAAACTTGGCATCAGCTTTTGGTGTGACAGTAATCTGAATTCCAGGAAATATCTTCTGAAGTTTGTCTTGGTATTTATCTGCCACTCCCACTGTGTCAACATAAATCTGAAATAATGCATAACATTATGTATCAATGGATGGAAAATTGTGCTTAAACCAAAACAGAACAACCCTTGTTAACATATAGCACACCTTCATGTAAGGCTCACTGATGTATACTTCACCTCATGCACATTGATGTTGTTTGCCAGAAGAAGGTTGATCAAACCAATGGCTGTATCATGCGACACCTCATTCAGACTGTACTTGGTCCTTTGAAAAGAATGTATGCATTATGTAAGATGATCCACAGACAAAACTGTTCAATAAATGACGTTTTACAGCTGGGGATATTTACCAAGTGAAGCGCATGGTATTATAAAAAAACAGTTCAGTACATTTCTATAGGAGCAGTCCCTTCTTCTGCAGAGAACACAATACGGGTGTGAAAGTTGGCTGCCACATGGAAATGCAACATACATAATTTATTGTATTACCATTTAAGAGGTAATTTTCATGTGTGCTTGTGTGTTCTTCTTGATTGACTGTTCCGAAGCAGGAGGTTCTGAGTCCCCAGATTCTTTCACTTCATTCCTGTGCTTGAGATGAACTGAATACAGTTTGTCAATTTCAAAGGAGAATTATTTCTGGAGTGTTTGTGTAATTACCCTACATTTGTGATAACAGTCCTATCACAAATGTAGAGGGTGTCCCAAATCTGGGGAGTGAACTTGGCCAACTCGTGGGAAAGAATCGAAGGAGACTTTGAACTTTGATTTGATTTCCCCTATCACTTGTTGTGGTATAAAACATGCCAGCGCACTGTGAATAACCAATCATGACAGCCCACAAAGGCAGATTTAATTCTTGGTCTTAGTTGTTATTTCGAAGTTTTCATTATGAACTTGGGCTTGATTTATTCTTCCATGATATGTAAATTACTACTAACAGAGATTAGATCTTACCTTCTTAGCATACTTTTGGACAGGTAGTTTGGTGATAAAATATTAATTGCCCAACCCATAAATTCTTTGTTTTCATCAATGATTTTAAAGAGTTCTTCACGCTGCTCCTCTGTTAATGTTTTTGAATCTGAGAAGATAGAGAAAAGCCTTTCCATGAGTACCTACAGACCTCCCCTTTGAGATGTATTGGTCAGAGGGGGTCTTACTAGACTTCTTAGGGTTGCAAAGCCATGCGTATCGATGAGCACGAGCGACGAAGGACTCTGTGAAAGTCTAGGGTCTCACCAGGGATCTTGATTTGCATGTGAGATAGGAGTTAAGAGGCAGGAGGCCTGGAGTGAAAATGCTTCAAAATGAAAAGATACAACATCTTTATTCAAAAGGCATTTCTCACCTCAGTTTAAAGATGAGGCCTGGGTTCTTGGGGTTACTCCCCTAAAACTGTCACTGGGTGCATATGGGCATTGCATAAAATGACTGATGCATTATGCAGGGGGGTGACACTGGGGGAACTATCACACACCACTGTGACAAACAGCCCCCCGCCCCCCACTCGACTTGCAAAACCGCAGGCTCTCACTCAGGCTATGGTCTATTTGTTCTAGTCCTCCCGTTTTCTATTTTAGGCATATCCCGTCGGTTGATTGACCCAGTGAGTGTGGGTTAAGTTGGTAAGGGCACTTGGGGAGGGAGGGTCGGTTGCACAAACGGGTCTTCTTCCAAGGCACCACATTACATATTATGCATCAGTCAATTCCAGCTGCGCCCATCCCCCCCCCGGGCAACTGCGGGGCATTTGCGTGCCTTGTCAGTCCCGGGGGTAGGGCATTAGAAAATTTGGCACGGCCCGGGGGTCGGGCATTTGCCAACCCCCGGGCTTTTGACACACATGTGGTTTCCGACTCGAAATCCAAACATGGAGGATTTTATCGCAAAGGACCAGCAGTTCGTCGCAGATTGGATCGTCTTCCAAGGACTGGGCAAACTCGTGGAGGTTTTCTCGATTTTATGCATTTCTTCATTGCTCATCAAGGCACAACTATCACTTAATATAGCGAGATCGATCGGGAACGATCAACGTGAATCGACATACGCATTCTTCTTAAGGATTTAAATAAAATTTAGTCGCGATGATTCTTAAATTCTAAACATGTGTATAGGGATCTTCGTTTTATACTTTTGCATATTATTAAAATATTCACAACAGATGACGTTACAACAGACTTTTATAATGTCAAGATTTTTGTTTACTAGCGAACTGTTTAAAACAAAACATTAAAGTAACAATCAACTATCATGTAGTATTGTTGTCTGTGAAGTATTAAAATATCATCACTTGGCATTTATACTAACTTTATTAACATCGGATAGTGCCGTTACAAACAATAGAAAACGGAGAGGTAGGCCTACAGAAATGAAAAATCACACATAAAAATGCTGAAAGTGGTATTATTGTGCAATGAATGAAAACTGCTGCAGTGTTGATTGGGGACGTACGATCCCGGGGGCGGGGCATTTGCCCTCTTCCTTCGTCCACACGGCGGGGCATTTGGCAGCTAAAGTGTCCCCACCCCCGGGAATTTGCCATCCGAGAGAAAAAAAATGCTAATGCCCGGGGGTTAGCCCGGGGGGGGGATGGGCGCAGCTGGAATTGACTGATGCATTACTAAGCAAATACAAGCTACTTCACCTGCCAATCCAAGATTTTTCACTTCTTCTGCTTTCGACAATGGATAATAGCAGATTCCATAAACCATGGGCCCTAAAATACAACGTAAGACTTATAAACTCAAAGTCACACAGCCCTTCCATCTTCAAGATGGAACGACTGAAATCGAACTTAGAGTTCGACTTAAAAATGAAAAAAAGCAGTTTCTTTACCAAGAACAGGCCCTCGACCCGCTTCATCTATGCCAACACAACATGGTTCGGATAACGTTATCTCTGGAATAACAGACTTTATAGTCAAATTTTGCGAATTATCTTGGTATGATTCGAGGTCCATGTTGTTTGCCGACCCGTATTTCGCGCCCTGGCGCTAACCTGAAGTCGAGGTCGGCTGACTTCCTGGGGCAACCAGAAATCCGAACGTTTATCGATTAGTTCGCCGGCAGTTCACTGAAAAAGGCGCGGGATTTGATCATACATGTCTCATACATGTAGATCACAGTCATCACCAGCACAACATCCCAGTCAACATTTTCGACATGCGAGGGACGTCTCACACTTTTGCAATCTGGAATTGAAAGTTTGATAATTCTCCCATGTAGTGAATATTTGAGGAAAATATGAACAGCCTCACGTCATGCGAAGAAGAAGTTTTGCTCTTGTGCAAGAAATACGACATCTCGAGACCAACTGTCCACGAAGCCATGAGAGATGCTGAGCAACTCAACAGCATCTTCACATCTATACCTTTGATCCTCGAGTGCAGATTGGTGACAGCAGTTGCAAATCATCCTTGCTTCGTTCCTGAGAATCCTTTGAACGCGGAGGTTCAAGTGAATTCTCTTCTTCCCTACTTGTCCTCGTCTTGTGGCCGGGTGCGATCGCTGGCGTGTAGTCTGTTGAGGGTTTTCGTTTCTGGGTTGGATCCCAAAGGACAACACTTTGAAACACAGGGTAAGGGAAATTACACCGTAAAGACGATGTTTAAAGTTAGTGATGGTCCTTAAAGGGTAAAATGGAACTGGGGTTCGCTAATTTTTTGCACTGGGAAATGGGATTCGAGGCACTGGGAGTGAGATTTTGTTATTTTAAAAATGGAAAACCTCTACTGGGAATGGGAGTTTGACAAAATTAGAATTGGGAAATGGGATTTGGAGAAACCTCGGGCTGGGAAATGGGATCTACATCCCCCTCCCCTTCAGGGACCCTCGTTAGTGACAGTAGCGACCTTCAGATCAGACTACGCATACAAGAATGAGTACGAGTAAAACTTTCGAATTTCAAAATAGTTACATTCTCAGAGCTTTTATTCCTCCCTGTTGCTGACCGGTAAAGAAGGATGCTATGAGAACGATGTTAGTGTGACAGAACAAAATCTAAAGCCAGCGATCAGGGATTGAAAAGTGGTATTCGTTCTCAATCTCATATTCGTCGTCCAATCTGAAGGTTGGCAGTGATGCAAGAACTAGTGTACAAACTCAAAACTTTTAGTTTGAATATAAAATGTTTCCAATTTTAACATGTAGCATGAATGGGGTGCAGGGGTTCATCACCCCAATTTTGTCCTCCCGAGATGGGATCCGCATTATAATCAGCATCTTCATATCTATTTGTTGATGAGGTTGTCTACATGCTCCAAGGAATTAGTTAAATATTAATAAGTAGGAGAGGCTGTGATTCAGCAAGATTGTGGATGGGGAGGGCGGTTGGAGTAGGGGAAGAGCAATAATTCTTTCAATCTTCAAAATAACAATTCCAATTAAATAAGACCTACAGCTTGCCTGAGGGAAATCGTCAGGGAAATAGAGAAAGTTTCTGAAGGAAAGATAATAAATTAATCAACAAGTTTAAAGGGGGATAATTAGCATATACCCCTCCAGGTACACAGTTCCCAAAAGGTCAAGATTAGTCCATTGCAGGGTTACTCCAGCAGTATGTTCCTGGTACCCATTTTATACACCTGGGTGGAGAGAGACAATGTGGGGTAAAGTTTCTTGTCTAAGGAAACAACACAACTCGAACCAACGACCTTCAGGTCTGAAATCCAATGCACTAACGACTACACCACAGCGCCCCCAGGCTTTGCAAGCTAGCATGAGGTTTATTCTTGAACCTTCATGTCAAATCTGTTTGCTCATGACTCACAAAACAATTTTTAGAAGCATTTTCTTCTGTTTTTTCCTAATCATACAGTAACAATAATATGCAAGAATCTGCAAAACACATATGAAGAATCTGCCACAGACTCAAGGTAAGTGCACTGCATATTTTGAAATTTCTCTAGACAAGGCACATTGTGTTCTTATTATAAAAGTACACAGTCAGGGTTAAAACTTGATGGTCGCACGGCCGTCAGTGGCGATTAAAAAGTGTCCAGGGCCACTAAAAGTTGACATTTGATCGCCCGACGGGCGACTACGATCTGAGAAGTACGAAAAGAATGACAATAACAATAAAATAAAATGTTCTTTCCTTGGAACACCTTTCCTTGACTCTAAGTTCATCAATTGCAGTAAAAGTTTAGTTCTAAAGTGCAAAATTCAAAGCCTCTCGTGATCGAGTTTTTCAATTTTATTGACACGTGACTCCTGACCAGACTTACCCAGAGTTCTATGCAGTATGTTTTCAAACATGAATATCCGCGGAATCACTCAACACTGCTCGATATAATAGAAGGACTAGAAGACGATGACGGGGACTCTGACGAAGAATTTGTTGACAAGCTTGTCAATAAATACCTGTAAAAACTGCAACTGCAGTGTACAGAACAAATGCTTGAAAGAAAAAATTGTGTTCATTAAATCAATTCAGATACATTGCTGTATATGAATAATTAATCCATTTCCAGGGTTGTCCCTAACAGCCGGCAGCCAGCAGAATTAGCCGGCTACTTGGGTAGTTTGTGCCGGCTACTTTTGTGATACAAAATATCTATATTTAAAGACAAATTATTTGTTCCTTTACTGACACAGATATATGAAAATGAAACTTATTTCACATTGCAGATTATTGAGTAGACTTAAAAATAATCTGGTTGGCACAGAGATACACGATTATTAGTTCATTACGTTGAGTTCTGGGAATTACATGTCGAAAACCACTGAAGGCATGAGTTTATACAAATAAAATTGAAAAGATACGATTACTTTAAATTTGGAACAGACATTATTGGAAATTTGTGCTCAGAATCAAGGAAATTCCGTTTCTGGGGACTTAAAATGCGAAATTCCCTGGGGGAGCATGCCCCCAGACCCCCCTAGAAGCAAAAGCCTTCGGTGCTCAATAATCACTATCCGGCTACTTAGGAATTTTTGCCAGCTACTTGAAAAGTTGTGGATAACCCTGCATTTCTGGGGGCATAAGTTAAAAAGCTGTGGGGCGTTTATTCAAGTAAAAATGGTTTTAAAATTCTTTTTTGTGTTATAAGAGGAAATTTGAAGGCCACTTTATTTTGGCCTGGGCCACTAAGAATTCAGGGATACTACCCCGAGTTGCGACCAAGCACAAAAGTTAATTTTTAGCCCTGTACAGTGATAACAAGAAACGCCCCGGGGGCATTGGACCCCGCTGTTTTTCTCCTCCTCCCAGGGGGCAAAAAATGTTACGGTCACTCAACATACGAGCCCAAGGTGTGTAAATTTTAAAGTTGGTGATTTATCGTACCTTTGACGTGTTTGCTGCCATTCCCCCTTACGTCTTCTCCGCACCCTTCTCCCTGTGATAACATGAATCCCTGATAGTATGAACCCCATCCCTCATTCCTTGGTCATCCCTTTGTCCTAGCTTTCGCGAAGAAGAACGTGACGAAGTATTTTGACCGTAGCGTGACTCAGTTATGTCACGTTTTTTAAATAAACGAACTGACATGCCAGCGTAATTCTAAATAGCAAGGGCACGGAAATTTAAATAGATTTCTTGATAAAGAAACTTATTCTAAAATCTAAAGGAAACTGGTAGCTATGGGAAAAAAAACGTAAAAGTCTATTTTAGGCCGTGATTTGATGAGTGATTTGTTGCAAGCAAGTTACTTCTCCGTATCGGCTTCTGTCTTTCAATGACGTAATGTTTATGTGCTACGGCACGTAGCTTGAATCATTGGCTTTCAAGGCTCCCTAGCACCTTCGTCCTTGCTCTCATTGAAGAGAAGTCAACTCCATTGAATTTCTTGTACTTTTCTACACAACTTTCCCTAAAGATTTTGGCGAAGCAAAGCAAAACTGCCCACAAACTGCTTGCATTTCACTGTTGAATTATTCAACTTGGCGAAAGCAAGGGACTTCCCCGAATCGGCTTCTGTGTTTCAGTGATGTAATGTTTACGTGCCAGGGCAAGTTATTAGAATTCATGCCAGCTTCAAAGCTCGCTAGCACCTTCGTTCTTGCTTTCAGCGAAGCGGTTTTTATGCCATTAAATCGCCAGTAGTTTTCTACACCAACTTTCATGAAAATTCTGGCGAATAAACGCTAAACGAACGCACATTACCGGCAAGTATTGTTTTGACCGAGCGGAGGTCTGGGGCAAGTGACCACGACGACAAAAAAAAAAAAAAAACGGGTATTACTAGACCCCGTCCTGACGGCGGGGTAACTAGGAATCAGATCACTTGTTGTTCACATAATAATTGTTTAGTAACAGTGGCACAGATTCAGAATTTCTTGTAAGGTGTAGGGCTAAGGGCCCTAGTGGAAAAAGTGGGAGAGGGGTTGGAGAGGGGTAGGGGTGGTATGGGGTTAAAGATGTTTGAGAATTGTAAGAAATTTCCCCACTCTGAACCTTTATGTTTCTTTTGAAAATAAGTGTTTTTTTTGGGGGGGGGAGGGGGCATTTCCCCCAAACCATTCCCCTTGGATCTGTTACTGGGTAATATCAAATACTTTTATCCTTGAGGCACTTGCTTTACAGTCTCGTAAAGTAGCGTAACTTTTCCTTGTGACAAGTAGTTGTATTTTTTCTTCACACAGATTTCAGCTTTGCCAGGTTATAACTTGTTCTTCACTTTGTTCCATTACCATTTCCTGTGCAGCTCTCCTTCCTCTCAGTGCAGTAAAGTTTGTTCTTGTAACCTTACAAACAGTTCTGAACATTCTGAGAAATCCTACTAAGAGTACAAGCACATTTCTTTATCAGGTAATTAATATGATTAAGATACAATTCATTAAGAGTTTCAGCATTGACTTGAAACTGAACCTTTAGGTTGCTGATTCTCATCGAAAATTAGTTATAGTAATTTTAAAAAGGTTCAAGAACCACTGCAGTACTTCAATAAATTCAGTACTTCAATAAATTGACAATTATTTATTGCACTCATTCCAACTAAAAGAAGTGGAGGTAATGTACCCTGCACACTACTGAGCACCCAATTCTCCTGCCTTGTTTTGAATTTTATTGACTAGAACAAAAGATTGGTGAAGTATTATTCCTGTTTTACTTATGTTGTAGCCTGCGTAGTAGGCGTATATGGGGAAGGGGAAGAGGAAGGGGAGTGAGAACGCGGGAGAAAAATGGGGTTTTGGGAGATAGGGATTTCCATTCCCCAGTCCCCCATTTTTCTCCCACATTCTTGCTCCCCTTCCCCCTCCCCGTTTACGTCTGCTACGCAGGCTACATGTACTTATGTTGTGCTATATTTTGCTGTAATTTTTGTGAATTTGAATTACAGTCAAAGCTCTCGTAAGTGACTACCTCGGGAATTCAGAAAAGTGGTCACAACTAGAGCTGGTCGCTTACGAGAATGGGCTCTCGTAAGTGACCATGTAATAAAACAATAGAGGGTGGTCGCTTACGAGAGCTTTTAGCAGAAAGCTTGGAATGTGGTGTTGGTTACTGATAGTATTGTATTAACATTATTAAATAGTTTTTTAATTACCTATCACAAAAGAGGTTCATGATGTACAAATCAACGAACCATTAGCACTTATGTTTTGTATTACTCTAAATTTGATCAAGAAGTGAATGCTTTTATGTAAGTGTTGACTGAGCGGTCGCTTACGAGAACTTAAAACAAGGAAAAGACCAGTTGGTAATTCACAAAAGTGGTCGCGGTCGCTTACGGGAATGGTCGCTTATGAGAGCTTTCAATTACAGAGCTTAAGTGACAATTGAAACGGGCTTTCGCAATTGTGGTCGTAACTAGAGCTGGTCGCTTACGAGAGTGGTCGCAAGGAGAGCTTTGACTGTGTTTAAGACCAAAAATTAAGACTCAAAAATAATGAAAAATACCTCATTTTAATAAATGCCGGGCATTTGATGTATTAATGCAGGTTTGAATAAACACCAGGTGTACGAGGTCTAGTTGTAAATAAACGTCCCCGACATTTAATCAAGGAAATGTGGTAATACCCCTTGCAATACTCCTTCATTCTACATTGAACATTATGTAAACTGGAATGTAGTGTGAGCTGTGTGTGGCCCAATGCAAAATAATTTATGTGTAACCTCTGTTGAAGTAGCAGCTTCTAAGGAGACTCTGTGCTGTTTCTGTCTGATTGTACATGTAGGTAGCATTAGATGGACTGGCAAAACTACTCAAGCACCCTGCAACATGGAATGTTTTATCAATACTAGAGAAACAGGACACAGTGACAGACTATTTGCACATATTTCATGACCAGTCGAAGTCTAAGGACAAGACTGTTGATGAAATTACTACGGTAAGGATGCTTGAAGTCTTTGATAATGCCGATGTGTTGGACACTGTTCTGAACTTGCCAGACAAGCAGGAAGTTGGAAACTTACTGAAACAGCTACTGCAGCTTTTACCTCCAGTCACTTTGGCAAGTGGTAAGTTTACAAGTAAAAAGAGTATTAAAATGAGGGGGTGGCTAAAGGTGCATTCACACTACAGGAAAACTGGGTCCAGATCTGTTAAAAAGCAGTATGGACTGTGTCTGGACCAGTGTCTTTTTTTAGGTTTTGCAGACATAGGTGCTTATAAAGGCTTTGCCATCATCATCATCATTATTAAAATCTAGGATTTTTTGCTATTGTTTTGGTCCCAAAACCAGGGGTGCTTAGGCACGCATGGTTTTTGAGTGATAAAAAAAACCGAGAAAACAAAGGTCAGGAGTACCGTTGTATACTTGCAGTTCATGTGCACCGTATAAAACATCAAAAAGAAAGACCGCACGCAAGGTCTCACGAAAACTGGTCCGTATACCATAAAATATAGTGTAACCGACTTATGCCGAGTTTCGTTTCACCTAAAATGTTCTTACAGCTACATATAAAGTCCAAGTACAAAAATAGAAAATTCATCGCACTTTCCTGCAGTTATCCACGAAACCTTGCTGTTTTACAAGGAACAACTGCGGAACATTTAGAGTAAAATGTTAACGCACATGAACTGACTAATTGTGTTGGATTTGCCGGCTTAGCGGGCTCGTCTGCCCTATTTTTTGAAACTTCAGAGAGTAAATTACTGTTTAACGAAAACCTCCGGAAACAGCCGAAGCAAAACATTGTTTGCGCAGACAAGGAACATTTGTTGTTTTTCTTCCCGGGAAGCAAAGGCATGTTTCTGGATTTTTTCACAAACTCATTGCTTCCTCGACAAATCTTACATGTGCACTCAAACGAGGAAAATTTTTTAGGAAGAAATGTTTCCCCGTTTGCAGGGGTATTGAGACACCAGTGACCAAAAAATAGCCGGTTAGAGCCAAGAGCGCTGTAAATATCCTAGAAGCAAGTTCTGTGTCATGTATGAGACGTTACTCTGAGAAGCGATTTACGAGGAAAAGAACGTTGTTTCAAATATAACTAAAGCCCTGGCCCCAGTTCAAAGAGCGGATAACTTAATCCACTGGATTAGCCGTAATCTAGCAGACAATAAAATGTGGGAAAATCTCAACATAGCCCTTTGATTTATGAAAAAAGCAAGAGTGCATCTATAATCAAGTGCGTGGCTTTGCACAAATCTGGCCAAATGTGTAAGTGGAAGGAAAATTGCTCCGTTGGATAGCGAACAACTGGGGCCTTGTGGCCATTAGCAAAGGCGCAAGTCGATGCCATTTTTGCTAACTTCTGCGTAAACGTAGACGAAATAAAAAATAAATGAAAAATAAATGAAATCCATGGCTTTCTTACTTAGCGTTACCGTAATCCACACGACATAGAGAAAGTTAGGGACCGTCGACATATTCAGAAGTTCCCCGCTTAACGTCCACTGGACGTTAAGGTCGGACCCCCTCCCCCCTCCTTCTTAACGTCCACTGCAATTTCGCACTCCCTGTTTTTCTGGAGCCGATGAATTTAGTTTTGTAAAATCTAGCGAGCGCGTGTTCCTTCTGCGCCATCTTTAGAACTGACAAACTACGTAGATCACAGCGGCACCGAGTTTGTTCTCATTTTCTACTGTGGTACGTGTTTCTCTTCATGTTCTGTTATCAACATAAGTAAAATGTGTTTTCTCAACACGTTATTTTGGTTTTGTCCTAGAATCCGCACTCTAACGTCCAAATCTTGGCTTTCCTCAACCCCCTCCCCCCCTAAACGTCCAGTGGACGTTAAGCGGGGAACTTGTGAATATGTCGACGGCCCCTTACTCTGACTCCGTATTTTGATGTCCGATGCTCTTCCGGCTGAGTTACGACACCATACGGGGGCAGACTTGCAATTTTGGAAATGCCATCCTGCTTGTGGACGAGCGTCATGTGGCCAAACGTACTAACGAGTAAACAAAACACGCAAAAACATTCATTTGAATGCTTCCTGGCGCCCGCAGCCTTGATGTGTTTGGTGGCCATATGGTGAAAGCCTTTGAGTCGACTTTGCTGCAAATTTGAACTCGGTGACTAAAAGAACGCTAGTTATACAAAGGCAATGTGACTGCATCCAAGTGAGAAGTAGTGGCCAAACCGATCGATTCGTAAGTAGACCTAAGTTCCCAGAACATTGAAAAGGTCTGATAGTTTATGAAACAGAGGAGAACAAAGACTGTGACTGCAAAATTTAATAATGACGTCTTTGTAATATCGTTCATTCATTTGCTTTCAGCGCCCCCGCTCCTGGACGTACGATGGAAATCACTGAGCATTATTTACAGACTGCTTGAGCTTGTTAAGGCTCAAGACATTTCAAAACTGGACAGTTTGTTCGACAGGGCATGTTGTGATCCTGTACAAGTAAGCAGACTTCACAATCAGATAAGAGACTCATTCATAGATACTGTAACGTTTTGACCGGCGTAAACAGTTCTTGAGGAGTGGCCATACTTTGATTGAGAAATCGATTAGTATGACTGGATTTGCGAGGAAAAGAAAAGAATTATCGCAAGAGACACATGGTAGCCAAGCATCAACCCGCTTATTGTATCATGAACTAGCTTGGACTTTTATGCAGGAGTAAATGTCCGGCCCATGCAGTCCCACTATAACCAGTACTCAGGCGACTGATGAATACTAAAAGTTCTTAAACCCTTGGGGATGTCCGTCTGCAATACCCTTTATTTCCCCACAAATCCCCATCCTCTCTCGGGCTGGGGTTTACCCTGACTCCTGAATTACGGTTCACTCTATGGAGAGGATAAGCCATCGTAGCTTTATTCCCAGCATTTTGCGAGGTTTTCCCAATCGTTTTATATACACCTGTTTGATAAAACATTGTCGGGTGCAAAGCATAAACCATGCAGGATGCGACACGATGGTATTCTGGGAAGACAGCAATGACAAGCTTGCCACTCAGTTCCGTGTATTGTCATATATTGATATTCAATATTTTCATTCCTAAGAAGTTTTTGAAGTAGATTTGGGTGTACTGTGTTAATGTTATCTCCATGATGCCTGAGAATGGAAGCAAGTATTTCCCGCTTCCCAGAAGACCATTGGGTCGTATCGTTCATAGTATATGCTTTTCACACGACAACGTTTTTTCAATTAGGTGTATACGGCAAACGGTAGCTGGTTTGCCGGTAGCCGTGTTTTCATGTTCAGAGACGTTTCTCTTGTCTAAATTAAAATAGAGCGCGCTGAATTTAATCCCTCGTATGTTATGAGGCGCCATCTTGGATCACGAAACCCGCGGAGGTGTGGGGCGAGTCAAAAAAAGAGTCCCAGGGAGAGGGGGATAGGTTGAAAGAGGAAGGACCCGCGAGCGTTGCTTTCGGACATCAAAAAACGCCTGCACTGCAGGCAAGACCCTTTTAGTTACAGTTACAAAGTAGAATTTTAGTCTTCTGAAATGTGCATATGGTGATCCCTTCAGATGACATCAGAAATCCAGACTTTTCTTCCATCACCCCCAACGTGAGCTGTCTCAGGGAATGCATTTTCTTGATATTCTGCCAACAAAATGAGATTTAATCTTTCATTTCTCAAGGGCTTGTCCAATCGAAAAAATTGTCCCGTTTGATTTGCAACTAAATTCTTCAATGAAGGACCATACAAAATTTATGAAAAATAACACGAGACTTTTGATTCGGATCGCTAGGCTTGAATGGTTTCATTTATAAGCAGACATTTCTTTTAAACTGTGGAGAACCAAGAGAAGCACAGACATTGACATTTTACATCAAGACCTTTCAGAACTTTGCAAGATCAATCCTTTCTGTCCCCTCACTGCTAGGGCTATAACCTGGAGTGATGTAATGTGTGCATTATAAACTCAAGTGTGATCATTCAAATAAAAGCTATTACACTGTTCATTGATAAATACTGTATTAGTGGTGTTATGTTGTACTTTTTACCTGTATGAATTGTTGCAATTTGCCAGTTCAATTCCCGCCCGTTGAGAAGAGAAGATATACTTTTCTCTAAAGTCACGAATGTTCCTATCGAAATGCCACTCAGCATTGAGAAAGGTCAAATATGATTTGGCTACATGTCACCTAAACTGATCGCGTATGCCACTCGCAAGACGTAGTTGCTCTTTAGGCTGCAACAGGCGGAAACGTTTTTTACTCAAAAAGCTTTACTTCTTCTCTTTTGAGCTCAAAATTCATTTTGTCTAGTATTCTTGATTTTACGTAGGGGTTCAGACCAATTTTTTATCGCCAGAAAGCTGCGTTTCTAGAGACATCTGGAAGACATACATGTATTCACGTCAATGCTGAGATAGCTAACTGACTCGTGTTAACCCGTGCTCTAATACAGACTAAAATTGAATGAAACTTTATGAAATTAATTTGAAGCCGTGGAAAGACATAAACGAAAGACTGAGAGGTCTTAGACAAGTTTAGATGGCCAAAATTCTGAAAATTGGGCAGAACCGAAAAGCAGAAATGTATTTCTGATAGTGCGACGGAATCAATTAATATTGGTGATACTCAGGCCTTGTTTGTTAGTTTGTTATTTGATTGAGATTTCATCACCACCGAATTTTGTTTTGTTTGTTTTTCCTTTTTTTAATTTTGGGACGCGCTATTTACTAAACTGTACAAGTTAGTCCCAGCTTTGATTCTGTAAGGGCCGGGTTTACAGTGGCAGATTGCTTTCCGTCTCGTGCACTGAGAGAACGCACGTGAGCGAGGATGGGCATTGGCCGGTGCTAGAATTTTCCCCCCGATAAAAAGTTCATTTGCAGGGTCACATAAGGCCTTTATTAAAGTTGGAGCCACTTCGTGCAGTATAATAAACTTTGCAACTGGAAATTACCATTAAATTTTCATTTCAATAATGACACTTAGCGATTACGACTACAACCCGCTCAGTTTTTAAGGACACGCGTGCTTCTCTTGCACGTGTCCTTGAAAACTCACGCCCTTAACTCTTGGGCCGCTCAAAATGAAATCTACTGAGCTGCACTTTTAAGAGAAGCTGTTTGTCTCGATACCTTGTAAGATATTGTCAGTCGAGGGTTTTTTTTTCTTCGTCTTTTCTTTCTCGGAGAAATTAGCTATACCGCTACCCTTCTAAATCCGAGGTGAAATAAAGGTGATGTATGAGGGTGCTTTTAAAATGTAGGCTCCACGGAGTTTCAGATACTTTGGAATCGAACCGCCCCACATGCTCAAAGGTCATCATTGCTTTGTACCACAGGAAGTCATATGAAAGATTCCCTCTGTTATTTAATATTCGGTAAATGAAAGTATTTTTCTATATTCTCTAATAGTCTTTTAATTCAGTTATTATTTTTTCACAAAAAATGGATTTATAAATGATGTTTTACCCCGCTGAGGAAGCTCTTTACGTATCCCCCTCCCTCCCCCCCTCCCCACAAATCCAAATCATTTCCCTTGTGAAGGTCACATTTATATTTTATCAAGCCAACAATAAAGATGGAATTTTGAACATCCCCTCGGTCTGGTTCTGTTCTCATAAACTTGACGGGGGAAATTCTTTGATAACCGTATATGGCAAATTCGAGATAGGCAGATTGAAGATGCGAGCTCTGTTTTGGTTGTTAATCGTGTTGAGTCTTCTGCGAGACAAATCTTGAGACTTAACGTGCAAAAGCGTCCTTAAACTTGATCACCCCTATCAGCGGAGCAGATTTGTGCTTTCGGCTCTCAATCTGTGAAAAGCAACTGTCCCTATAGCAACACAAAGAGAAGCGGCGTTGACGTAATGACACTGGCCATTCAGGTTTCTTTCCTGTTGAATGTTTCGAATACAATGCGACAAAACGGGCTGAATTTATGACCAAATAAGGGAAAAGAAATGATCCTGCGGTTGTCTCCGAGGTACATAACCTCTTGAAGCCCTACCCTTCGCTCACTCTTGTGTAGTTGTTCGTAGAGACGCGAGTAAGCATCGCCTATTTAGCTGGGATATTTTGATTTTCTATTTAACGAACGAAAATGGCCGATGAAGACGTTGCTGCCTTGGTTGTGGATAATGGATCCGGTATGTGCAAGGCCGGTTTCGCTGGAGACGATGCTCCTCGTGCAGTATTTCCATCCATCGTTGGCCGTCCAAGGCATCAGGGTGTGATGGTTGGTATGGGTCAGAAAGACTCGTACGTCGGCGACGAAGCTCAGAGCAAGCGAGGTATCCTGACTCTGAAATATCCCATCGAACACGGCATCGTAACCAACTGGGATGACATGGAGAAGGTACGTTAAGTTATTTGCGGTAGAATTCGACGAATGGTAACATTGTCTGACGATAAATTTCCTTAACTTGCAGATCTGGCATCACACCTTCTACAACGAACTGCGTGTAGCGCCCGAGGAACACCCAGTTCTGCTGACAGAAGCTCCTCTCAACCCCAAAGCAAACAGAGAAAAGATGACACAGGTAAAGAGTTTAATTATCTTCCGTACGTTTAAAAAATCGATGTTTAAAACAGTCGTCAAGGAAAAGAGCGAAATCGAATTTTCGACTTGGAAAACATATCATATTGCTCCGTTAACTTTCACATCAATAGACGTAAATCCCGGCAGATTTTTATTGAAATTGAAATCGGTTAAAAAAAAAAAAACAACAGCGCTGTTTATCGATTTGATTGTCCTAAATCGTAAACTAAACTTGTTGACTTTTTCATTACGGGTAAATCACTTTAGTGCTAATTAAATATTCGATGTACAAACTTTAGGCGAAAATCTGTTACTGGAACGTTTTTACTGCCAATTGTGTCTTAAGTCGCAAACAAAGCAGACAAAACCACATTTCGTGCAAAAAAGTATCTCGGCGCTAAAAAAAAATCAACGACCACGGCCCATTTTCCCCTAGAAGGATTTAATGCAATTAATTGGAACCAAGTGCGCGAAAACAGTGCGAATACAAGCCGTAAATCAGAACAGAGAAAAGATATCGAAAACAGTTTTTAAATATTTTCACAGCAACAGCCGTTTTGTTATTACAAAATGAGTGTTTCGTGACATAGCTGACGGCTGAGGAAAACTGCATGCGGTTGTTGCCTTATTTGGTTAAAGGCGCTCGTGATTGGTCAGATTTTTAAAAGGCTAGATATCTAAAGAGATCATGGTAAGATCGGTGTTGTTTTTCGGGATTTCAATAGGTCATTCATGGGTCTGAAAGCCATCAATCAACTGAGTAATCACTTTTATTTGGCCTTTCCATAATATTTACCAAAATTACAAGATTTCAGCAGGAGCTCTCAGAAAACAAGTCCGTCTACTTTGTCGCTTACAAGTGATTTTAAAAACACTGATAAATCATAGTAAATGAAGAATCCATGTTTCATAAATGCCTGGGGATCGACCGGGAATGGGTGTTGTAAATTCCGGTCTCTTGAAGAAATCAGTTCTGCTGCTAGCATCATTTTCAGAACACATCTTTTGAGTGTCTTTGCAAAAAAAAAATGGCTTAAATTTTAGATTACACTTAGTTGTTCGTAACCGGTCTTAACTATACTCGTTTCCTTACGCGGTTTGCAATCGGCGTCATTAGTTTTTAGTAATCTAATATTTTAAAGTGGCCTTACAACTGTACTTTGACCTCGTAACCAAACCTCTGGCTTTAGTCAGTCGATGTGGTTTCAAGTGTCGAGTCTGTGGATGAAATCATAGTGCGACCATTAAGTCGAGGCATTTCAGTCTGGATGGAATCCTCAATTGTGGCCTTTTAAACAAAAGCTATGGAGTATTACTTTTTTGTGTGTTGCTCTTCGTTATGTACTACAAGCTGGTTTCAACTTTTGATTCTGTGGATGAAATCTTAAAGCATGAACATTCAAGGGGAAGATAAGCAGTACTTTCCTTCGGTACTGTGTGGTTTTGTGCTGTACGAGATGGTTTTAAATTTTGAGCCTTTAAGTGTAGTCATTCCAGTGAAATCTATTAAGCAGTTTTTTGCTGTGGTGGTCCTACTGTTTTAATATTTAGTGATATGATTTTAAAATTTTCCGAATTTTGCACTTGGGCACTGTTTGATTAACCAAGTGAACAATTTTCCGTAACGTTCGCTAAATTTTTTTCTGTTCCTTTCGTTTTACAGATCATGTTTGAGACTTTCAACGCTCCAGCTATGTACGTGGCTATCCAGGCTGTGCTGTCTCTGTACGCCTCTGGTCGTACAACAGGAATTGTTATGGACAGCGGGGATGGTGTCACACACACAGTTCCCATCTATGAGGGCTACGCTCTTCCCCATGCCATCCTTCGTCTCGATTTGGCCGGCAGAGATTTGACCGACTACCTCATGAAGATTCTCACCGAGCGTGGCTACTCCTTCACCACCACCGCCGAGCGTGAGATCGTGCGTGACATCAAAGAGAAGCTCTGCTATGTTGCTCTCGACTTCGAGCAAGAAATGAGCACCGCCGCTTCCAGCTCCAGCTTGGAGAAGAGCTACGAGCTTCCCGACGGACAGGTTATCACCATTGGCAACGAGAGATTCAGATGTCCCGAGGCCATGTTCCAGCCCGCCTTCCTTGGAATGGAATCCGCTGGCATCCACGAGACCACATACAACTCCATCATGAAGTGCGATGTGGACATCCGTAAGGATCTGTACGCTAACACAGTGTTGTCTGGTGGCTCCACCATGTACCCAGGAATTGCTGACAGAATGCAGAAAGAAATCACGTCTCTCGCTCCACCCACAATGAAGATCAAGATCATTGCTCCTCCCGAGCGTAAATACTCTGTATGGATCGGCGGATCGATCTTGGCCTCGCTTTCCACCTTCCAACAGATGTGGATCTCCAAGCAGGAATACGATGAATCTGGCCCCGCAATTGTTCACCGCAAATGCTTCTAAGAAACTTTTTGCTGTAGACTTTTCTAAACGACTGGAAATAATTGGCAGTAGAGGAGGCCAAAACTTTTCATAACTGGACAAATAAACATTTCCTTGCTTGACTGCTCTGAGACAATTATTTTTGAAAGTTTTTGGATAGATGTTAAAAAAATACAAATAAAAATTATTCTACTGTTTCTTGAGACGCCTTTTTTCTTAAGATCCTTTAAGATGCTAAATAATTTTTAGTTTGTTGTTGAGAAATAAAACATTTCCCACCTCCATTTCTTGTCGAAATTTGTCTAGTGTTCGATCAAGAAAGGGACAACAGAGTTAACAATAAAAAGCTTATTAGTGTGAATGCGAGTGTATAAGCGCTCGCGATCCAGATACTCCTTTTTTCCCTTAAGACCCTTTAAAGATGGGAAATATTTTTGTGGTGCTAAGAAATAAAACGTATTCCACCTTTATTTCTTGTCGAATTTTCTAGTGAGCACCAGGTGTTCATTAAATGACATGAGGTTGGGAACGTATTTTTAGAAACTGGTTTGTGTGAATGCGAGTGTAGTAGCGCGCTTGATCCCGTAGAGACGCGTTTACAAAATTGACTTCGTTTAGTTCACGTTCTTCCCCTGGTGAAGTTTTAAAAGATGTTTGAAGAAAATAGTCACACGTAGCACCATAAGGCTTCAAGTCTTTAATGATATTTGAATTTTTACACTACTAGTGATACGAAATTGAGAAAGCAATGTCGCGTTTTTATGTTTGAACTCTCTGTCGAGTTACTTTTACTTCGAAACTTCGGAATTTTTTTGCGGGCCAAAAACTGTTTTTTCGGCTTTTACCTTGACTATTTTGTTAAGAAAATAGTCGGCAATAGAAAACTAGCGGATCCGTTCGGATAGTTCGCAGTTGTTTTTTTAGATGTTACTACTATTTTGTCTCTGCTGTCTTTGTTGTTCAGTGTATATCAGTGTTATCAGGAGCAGGAGTTGGTTGCATGATAGAGAGCGTCACCATTTAATGGGTAACAGGCAGCTCAAAACTAAAGAATAACGGGGAGACCACGAAAACGTAGCCCGGCATTTGAAAAGAAATATGCTATCATAAGTCTAGTAAATCTGTTTTTTTTTTTCGTAATAACATAATGAATGTAGAAGAATACATTATTAAAGAGAAACAGACGTTGGGCTAGTTTTTGCGTGTATATAAGTTGTTTGAGTTTATTTAAAAACTTGTGATTGACTAAATTTTACTTTCGTGTCAGAAATCATACCAGCATGACACCTATGTAAACATTCTACTAATTGAATTGTGAAAATCAAATTTAAATAGGTTTCGTGTCACGAAAACCTCACGAATATGATCGTTCTAAAAGGCTAAGCGAGAGAAAACAGAAAACATTTTTGCAGCTTAATGACAAGGATTTCAAGAATCTTTCTGGTGATCATCAAAGAACAAACATCATTTGGGAAGTTCAGAATAACGAGTAAATCGTCAGATCAATGTCATAACCACGAATACATTCAGCTGTGGGAACTACGAAACTAAACTGCGGACATGCATGAAATACAGAAACCAAGAAAACTTCAATAACGATCGATTCTGGAGAGCTCAATAACGGGAAAGAGTCAGGACTCTTCTGGCAATGATGCATGGAATATTTTTAAAATTTATTGAATAGGCGCGTCCGGGGAAAATCCTGACTGGCTGGTAATTCCGAGCAACATACACTATATATTAGCTCAAAGTAAACCGCATAAAACTCAAACTGAAAGCTGTCAATAAAGTTCTTGAACTCTGTAAGGTGTGGATGATTTTTTTGATAGTTTATAACTTAAACCCGAACCAAATGCAAACGTACACAATCGCCTTTCGTGGGCTTCATTAATTATGACCAATTATCTCCCCCAGACAACTTATGCATAAAGAAATGTTTGCACTTGTAGATCAGAAACATCAACACACAAAGACTTCTTTGCAATCTTTTCGACAGCAACTAAACTTAACAACCAATTTCTTTCCTCGTCCAGCTGTTCCTAACCCGCTGGCGAACGCCAACCTAAACTGAAGACCAGCGAGTCCTAACATGCTCCTGAGTAAACTTTTCCTTCCGACTCCTTCCTGCGTTGTCTTTGCAAATCAAAATCTACGATATTTTCGAGGATCCAAACACTCCGATTAATTCTTCATCCATAGAGACTGCGCAAAACTTGGTTAAGAGCCCCTCAAACCTTGTCTATTACACCTCGAAGGATTCTACTTTGAATGGCTTTGTGGGCTTGTTGCCAAAAAGTTAACACACTAACACGACTGTTTACGCCAGGACAGCCCCAGTAGTTCTCAGTTGCTATAGCAACTGCGAACTAATGAGTAATTTATTGACCGTAACAACTTGTACCAAGCAGGCTACGATCACTAATAGTAACTAAACGACCAACTTAATCACTTTTCATTCAATTAAAGGACTAGTTTTGTCGAATTTGAAGCGGTCCAAATGAGGTAAAGTTCAATCTTGATGCAACAAATTGCCCTATAAACTGGTATGTCAAAACATTTCTAGTTGAAAGGAATATGGTCGAATCAGTCGGTGATCAGTTCCTAAATTCCCATGACCGGCGTGCTTGACTCACTCTTAAGTTGGAAAAGAAATTGAATGCTGATCATTTTAGTGCGTTTGCCGTTCGATGGTGTGTGGGAAGTTTGCAGGTAGAAACGAAGAGGAAGAGAGAAAGGTCGGGTAAAGAATGGAAATAAGAATCGGGATGACAATGGCAGCTACCTTGATTACAAGTTTGGAGATGTTTTACTGTCATCTCGGACAAAATATGGTGGAGACAGCTGAAATACTGGAATGTGTTCCACAAAACAGTTCAGACACTTGCTCTATCGCTACTTCTCTGGATCCTGTTGCTGTTTAAAGTAACAGGAGAGGAAGTAACAGCCAAAATAGAAAAAAATTGCGGCTTCCAACATTGCAGTTACTGTAAAGCTCTATAACCAGCCCCCTCCCGCTACTTCCGCCCTCTCTACTAAACCCCAGCCCCCTTTTTCTTGTGAAATGGAAGAAGTCAGACATACTGATTGGAATGTTAGGGCCGATTTAGACGGTACGATTTTTCCCGGAGTTACTACTGTAGTATACGACTTGCTCACGTCACGTCTACAACACGGATCGTGTCGTCTAAATCAGACGTGCAACATCTTCACCACAGTTGCACAGCACGAAAAATGTCTTAAAATTTTGAGACTGTTTTAAAACCCTACGATAGTTACCCTGCGAGCAGAGGCCCTTCGATCTTCCTAGATAAGTCGGGAAGAGGAAGGGACCTCTGCCAGCCGCCTCGATTTTCCTTGTTGAGCATGCGCTAAATTCAAATGTAACCGAGCCTTGTCGGCTTCGCTTCAATTAAGACGATTTCCGCTCAACGTTCGAGCAGTAAGTGCAAAAATTAAGTTACCAAAAAATACTTGCAGCACTGTCACATTTGGAGAACAGATAAGAAGAAATTATCGTTACTTTTGCTCCCAAGCTGACCCCGCGAGAGAAAATTGGATTTGAAGTTATCCATATTTCAGTTAAAAAGACGCTTCATGTCATTTCAAAACAAAATGGCGCCCGTTTTTAGCATACTTTTACGAGATTTGAAATTAATTTTCTTGAGAATGCTTGAGAATTTCATCGCGGGGTCACTTGGGCAAGTGAACTAGAGTGAGATGTTTCAAATAGCATTTAAAATGTTACCGTGCTATGAGTAGTTTTTTGGTAAATATTTTTTGCACTTATTGCTCGAACGTTGAGCGGAATCCGTCTTAACATGTTTTTTGTATTTATTGACAGCCGCGTCCACAACAAACTATTCTGACTTCGGTCGTAACACGAGATTTGAGGCTGAGAATAATTCTGTTCGAATTTATGTCAGAGGTTGAAAACTTAGCCTTGAAATATTTTTGCTGATCAAGAAACTGCGATTTGTCGACTGTCAACATGTTACAGTCCAGTGATTTCCAATTAGCGAGTCACGGAAAGCTCGCATAGAAATCTTGGGGCGCTTTCCATTCGACCAAAATTTCCGGTTGGCATTTCCGAAATTTCCAGGTACCGAATGGAACGGTATTTTCCACCAGGCTCGTTCCATTCTCGCTCGGGACAAATTCAAAATGGCAAACTTGAGGACGTTCTTGTTTCTTTCCGAGTTTTTTGACGACTTCGAGTTTACAGACGATATCCTGGAGGACGACGATGACGTGGTTATGTTTAAGAAAGCCAGATTTTTTTTTTACATAACCACATTTGAGATAGCAAGCTTCAACATGTTTACAATGGCGAGAATCCTGACACGACGATGCAAGGTGTTAAAAGCTTATTGTTCAAGTCGCTCTGGTTAGTTTTCAACTTACTGATGGGAGCATCTGGAGGTGCAATGTTGCCGTTGTCGTCAACACAGAGATGCCTCAAAAAGAACTCAAAATCATCGCTGGTAAAGAAGCACACGCTCACTCACCTGAAGCCGCCGCCATTTTCACTCAGCAATCACGGCTGGAGAAACTGGGACTGAGCATCTAGCGAAATGGAATGCCCAATGGAACATAAAATTCCCGGAATTTCCAAATTTCCGGGAAAAGCGACAACCTCGAGAGGTTGACCAAAATTTTCGAAATAAATTTTGCGAGAATCTCCGTTCCATTTGATTCTGTACCGGAATTTCCGGAATTTTTGGTTGAATGGAAAGCGCCCTTGGTCTTCGAGATATTTCTTTTACTTTGTCCCTCTTTTTGTCCCTGTCATTCAGAAGTATTTTCGTGTTGAGTCTCCTTCGTCGTCAACATTCTCGGCTTTCATTCAACAAAGCGCATTTGTGTCGAGTTTGTTTCGTATTTTAACATCTCGGCCGTCATGCGGTAAATTATATTTTGTACTGAGACCGTTTCGTCTTCAAAATTACCGGCCGCTAGTCGGCAAATGATTGTTTCTCTTGCCGTTTGCTTGTCTCGCCGTTGACCAAAATAAATGTCATTTCGCCATAAAAATAAGCGTTGAAGTGCACATTCGCGTAGCCCTTCGCATCGATTCCCGCTCAAACCAAAAGTAAAATTTTTTGGTCCGAAAGCAACCGCAACCCAGATTCTTTTGTTCCAGTTGGTAAATTAGCGATTTGCCATGGCCGGTTGGCAAACAGACAAAAGAAACTTTGCCACACAGAAAATAAAGCAAGGCCTTCGAGTGGTGTTGTGTGAGATTGCTTATTCCATGAGTATTCACCCTTCCCAGTGCACTTTTCACGGCTTTATCAAAGACATCTTTCGAAAGAGAAACATCCGCTGATGTGAACTTCATGAGCGTACCGAACGTACCTTGGGTGCGTATTTAGTCAGAGATTTCTAACAAGGCATATACGCACTGAGCAAAAAACGGGAAAAACTGGTTTCAAACCGGACTTCGGTGGATGAGCGGCAAATCAAAGAAAGTCGAGGCGGCTGGCAGAGGTCCCTTCCTCTTCCCGGCTTATCTAGGAAGATCGAAGGGCCTCTGCTCGCAGGGTATACGACAGTCGTAGCCACAATCAAAATGTTAGAATGACGAGTTGTATACGATCCTTGCTTAACACTGACACTGTTGAAGAGCAGCGCGCGCTACAAAAGTCGCATACGACAGTCGTAAACAAAAGTCGTACCGTCTAAATCGGCCCTTAGAGAACACAAAATACAGTTTCCTGCGTAAAACTAGTTTCATTCATTTTTAAGGTAACTGCTTGGCCTTAAATGTGCAAAATCATTATTGAGTGAAAAACATTAACGTTTTAATATTAGTATACAGGGTACTAGCCTCCTTAACTAGTCCCGGAGACCAGTTGAACTTCCCATTTCGTCAAAACATCTAGACGCGGGGACTAAAATGTGGTCCCTGCGACTTGACCTACGAGTTGCGGGCTTCGTTCGTGCGTATACATTTTCTTGGAAACGAGAGTTATTTCATCTGTTTAGTACAGTCAGTTCTATCAGGGCGTAGTACTTTCTCGCTTTGTTTCTCTTTAACATATTATTTTTAGTGGATTAGCAGCCTGGGCTGTTGTCTTCAAGAGAAAATCATCCAGTTTTCGAGCAAGGTCACCTTCATCAGGCATATCCGTCTCCAGTTCATCTGCAAGCTCTCGCAGTTTCTTCACTGCTTTCGGTTCTTTTTCTTCCTTGCCTTTTCGAGATGCGTCGATTTCCATCGAGTTAGTTACCAATGTGTAGATGTCTAGTGGCAAAAGGACAGCACTGAACGCGAAGCCACCAATGTGAGCAGCTTTACCGGCTACACTGAGGCCGCGAAACAAAGCTCCGCCACCTTCGCTGACAGCTCTCGCACCAACCTTAACTCCCACTTGGTATCCGGCTACCGCGCAGCCTTTTAAGATGCCAGCAGCGGCGAACCCCGCCTTAACACCATTGATTTTTAAGCTCTTCTCTGCTTCTTTTCCAATTTCCTCCCACAGCTTTCCAATAGCTTCCGTGGCCTCTCGGTCTTCGTCGATAGTTTTCTGGGCAGTGTCAAAAATTTCTCTCTGAATGCAGGTTTCTGCGATCGTAGATCCTGTATTTGTCAGTCCTCCCGCGATACCAATCGCCCCACCAATTCCAGCTACTACGAGAGACATTCCACCAGTTACAAAGGAGAGACCGAATCCTAATGCCAACACACCAAACCCAGCGATTGAAGTCGAGCTTCCTGCTACTTGAGCGATACGCACGTTGTTGTGGTGGGTCAATAGTTTGTCGGCTAAGGCTCTCAGAGTGCTAACGGTTGCTTTTCGCTTTGGAATCCAACCGCGCAACAAAGACTTGAGCTCTTCGGCTTGTTTTGAAAGCTTACTTTCACTGGCCATGTTGGAACTACCTCCCCAAAAATTACAAGCTGCTCAATTCACGGTCGTGCCGTGATATAAGAGGTCTCCACACTGAAAAACATTTCGTGGATACCAGTCTCGTTTATGATCAGTGCTGTTATTGGCTAGGAGCTGGTAAATGATAGCTCTGTAAGCTGAGCTATGTGGTAAGTATATTTATCTCACCGCAATAATTGTTTGAGCGTCAAATATTGGGTGAGTGCTTGATTAGGATTTCTGTCAATCATACCTTGTATATTTGATATCTCCCCTTGCGTTCCATGATTGTGTATAACTAAAAGGCAATGTTTTACAAGTTACAGCTTTGCGTTGGAGAGCGGTCTTTTCTCGATCTGGTCCTAGTTGTTAAGGGTCGATAACGCTTTCCACCGTATAAATCGCTATCCAGCGGATAATCATTAACAAAACAAAGTACACTATCCGCTGGATAAGGATTTATCCGGTGGATAGAGTTATCCACCCTTTGAACAACCGGGCCCTGTATTCGCACAGGGTCTATCTTTATAAATGCAGCAAGAACACGGTAGATATATAGAAAAAGTAACACCCCCGGAAGACTTACGTCCCAGGAGTTAACTCTTGCGCCGTTACGGAAGTCAGCTGAGGAATTTGCCGCCAAGATTTGACATGACCAAAGGTCGCATGGGAATGAAAACGGTGGGAAATTAAAAACCTTTTCTGTAGGGGGTAGTAGGGGCTCTGGGGTCATAAAGAAATGCGGACCAAGTGGCTCACAGTGTGTGTATGTGTGTGAGTTTAGGAGGGGAGGGGTGTGGAAGTGGGTTGGTGGTTGCAGGAAGACTGCATTAAGTACGTCCAGTTTACAGCTAACCTCAATCAAGAAGACAGACGTTTGAGACCAGTCGTGAGTTGATCTAATTCAAGTTCCGTGATCTAATAACGCAGCTAAATTTTTACCTTTATTTTCGATTTTCTATACAGGGTTCGTACGGGTCCTGGTTAGTCCTGGAATTTTATTCTGGCATTTTCTAGGACGTCCTGGAAAATTAATACAGGTCCTGGAAAGTCCTGGAAATCCATAAACTCTTGTGGTAAAAGTTTCTTTAAAAACAATTTTCTTCAGTATTATTTTCGGATTTCTATTTCGTAAGGGTTTATTGTTTCAATTATTGTGCATTTGGGAGTCCTGGAAAAATCTATCCGAGTCCCGAAAAAGTCCTGGAAAACTGTTTCTAAAAAAGGGTACGAACCCTGTCTACAACTTTCAGTACTGTTTTGATAAGATTTTTAAGGTTTATCCGCTTTAACAAGAATATCCCAACAACGCGTTTCGGAAAATTCTTTCTCCGCGTCAAAGTGTTTATCGGAAAACCAAGGACACGAGAAGCCTGAAAGAAAACATAAGGGTTGTTTACCATTTACAGGGGCAAACCGGTTGATCTACGGTTTATGCAAACGGTAATTAAGGAAAGCCCTCCCGAATGGGAAATTCCGTTCGAGATAAGCATGTACCATTTGTGCGATTCGCTCTAATTTACATAGAGTCTGGAACTAGTCTGGCGTAGGTCTTGGAACTGGTAGAAAAAAGTAAATGGAACAATTTTCCGTTTGGATATTCCGGTTGGGAATTTTGGAGTACCTCTGAAGATGTTCCGTTTATTTCAGGAACTTTCCGGTCGGGCGAACCA
This sequence comes from Siderastrea siderea, assembly GCA_964030785.1. Taxonomy (NCBI): domain Eukaryota; kingdom Metazoa; phylum Cnidaria; class Anthozoa; order Scleractinia; family Rhizangiidae; genus Siderastrea; species Siderastrea siderea. The sequence goes on along the minus strand of OZ034973.1, from coordinate 38,030,001 downwards.
AAATAGTCTTTCTATTTACATTCCAACCGAAATTTCCGGATTTTTTCGGTAAATGGAAAACACTCAAGATCACCATGCTATAGAATCGGTTGGGTTTCCAATATTTACGTAAACATGATAGAAGTTAATACAACATTTGGCGTTACTGTGTCGGTTTTTTGCGTACTAAAGACTGAAAAGGAGTCGTAACTGCGTGTAAATCATTTGATTATCTCCACACCGTAAAATTCATTCCTTTCTTAAATACTTTTTCTTAGCAACGAAACTTATTTGATTACTAACTTCAACTGTCTAGTGCATAGTGCGATGTTGTTAATGTCATTTCCTGCTACTGTCGGAGACTTCGTGTTAAACATCATTTCAAGACATTGATTGGTTTTTATGATCGACGTAACCTTGAACAACCTTTTATATCAGTGCTTAGCAATGACCAATCACAATGTAGAGAATGTAGTATAAGAATTAGGATTTCGTTTCAAGATATCAGAGTAGCTCTTTACACAACCGCTGTAACTGAGTGAGTACGAGAGTAGAATTAAACAGTTGAACTCAGTCGAGTCTATATTGATTGAGTCTAGATCGTTAGAGTACTATCCCTAGTAAAAGGGGCAAAGTTAACGAAACGACTACAGTCCCCTCGCTTGTGCCGACGTTAAAAAGAATACCGATCTAGAATTGGGCGCTTACCCAGGAAGATTATTGAATATAAATATATTCAAGATTGGATTTTCTATTTTCCATAACTATGAGATACTGTTTTCGTACTGAGTTTGAAAGTTTAATGGCATGTCCCAACAACGTATTTCGGAAAATTTTTCTCCGTGTTAAGTTTTTCTCGGAAACTAAGGTCACGGTTAGCTGATAAAAATATGAGATCACCACAAGGACAAGATGGTTTCCAATATGACAAACAAAACAGGACTGAGTCCTAAGTACTTTCAAACTACAATCTCCACGCCCTAAATTCGTTAATTCCGAGTTTCTTCGTAAGTACTCTTTCTTGGAAACCAAACTTACTTGATTACTAACTTCTGTTTAGGGTGATCTGTCAGTGTATCGTGACGTATTGCGTTCTCGTTGTTTCTTTAACATATCTAGAATCCTGGGCTTCTAGTAGTCGAACAAACTCATCCTCTTCTGGCATATCCTTTTCCAGTTCTTTGGTCTTTGTCTTTCTTGCCTTTTTGGGATGCATCAAGCTCCATGGATTTAATTACCAACGCATAGACGTCGCCCGGTAAAAGAACAGCGCTGAACGCGAAACCACCTATGTTGGCAAGGCTGAGATTGCGAAGCAGAGCCCCAGTTCCAACGTAACAGCGTGTAGTTGGAAAGCGTTCTCATTACGGTTCGTAGCATTTTCACCACGTTTGTGATAGCCTTTTGTTCTTAATTATTTTGACACTTAAGATTACGTAAACTACCTTTGACGGTATGCTAATAATATTTGTAAATATCGAGGTTTTAACATTTTTAGGCTATCTCGCCTTTTGGACAGTCGCATAGACGTCCAGCGGTAAAAGGACAGCGCTGAACGCGAAACCACCTATGTGAGGGGCTCTACTGGCAAGGCTGAGATTGCGAAACAGAGCCCCACTTCCTTCGCTGGCAGCTTTTGCACCAGCCTGTGTCCCACTTTGTATCCGGTTTGGGCGCATTTCCGGTTTAAAATGCGAGCAGCTCCGAACCCCGCCCTAGCACCGGTCACTTAAAGGTTTTCGTTTGCTTCTTTTCAAAATCCTACCAAAGCTTTTCAATCGCTTCAGTTGCTTCTCGGTCTTCGTTGATAATTTTCTCGGCTTTTTTTTGAAAGCTTACTTTTACTGACCATGTTAGAGCTGCTTCACCCAAATTACAAGCTGCTTAGTTCACGGTACTATACATTGCAAACGTTTCATGAAAGTCATTCTGGATTGTGATTAACGCTCTTATTGGCTGGAGGGCGGTAAAATAGTATCTTTGAACCGAAGCAGCGAGCTATGTTGTAAATAAGTTTATCCCACCGCTATAATTGATTTAGCGTCAAGTTTTGAGTAAGTGCTTTGTACAGGACTTCCGTCTCGTCAATCATATCTTATATACCACTTTTCCTTTTTCGATGCAAGATTGTGCCAACTGGAAAGCAATGTTTTGCAGGTTACAGGTTTGCGTTGGGGAGCGTTCTTTTTGTCGATCTGTGTTTGCCTAGCGGGGTTTTATCAAACACAGCAAGAAAACGGCAGATATATAGGCAAAGGAAAACTCCGGGGAAAATCACGTCAGTTAACTCTTGCGCCGTTACGGAAGTCAGCTGAGCAATTTCCCCCTATGACCAAAGGTCGCACGCAGGACTAGGGGGGGGGGTGAACTTGTCAATCGCTCTTATAAGAATTGAGCGGCGGATGATCATCATGGCTGACAAACAATGACATCGCCAGAAGTCTTTCTTGGGTGATCATTCAAAGAATTTGAAACAAAGCAATGAAAAGAGCCCAGACACCTAGTAACCTGTTAATGTAGTTTCCGAAAATGCAGCATCTTTCACAAAACAAGCTGTTCAAAGCACCAAAATATGCAAAACTTCGAGATCGATAAGTGTGTGTGTGGGGGGGGGGGGGGGGGGGGACAGGGGGGTTTAAACCTCCCGCTTCCCGTACCCTTTAATCCCGGTTCCCGCCCTGTATTTGTTGGCTCCCGGCCCTTTGCATTTTTTCGATTGCGAAATATTGCTTAATGTTGCATAATTTTCCCTTTTTCTCCCGCTTCCCGCCACCTTGGGAATCCTGCTTCCCGCGCCCTCTTCTCCCGCCTCCCGTACACCTCCCGCCCCCTTTTCTCCCGGTCTCCAGCTCCCCTGCCCCCCCCCTCCCCCCCACCGATAAATTACGCACGGGAATGAAAACGGTGGGAAATTAAAAACCTTTTCTGTGGGGTAGTGAGGGCTCGGGAGCTAGCATCTTGTGGCTAGTTATGACGTTTTGCGGACCAAGTGGCTTACAGTGTCTGTATTTTTTTTTGGGCGGAGGGGGGGAGGAGAGGGGGAGGGCGGGGGTTACAGGGTAAGTTCTTGCGACTGAAGTCTCTTCGTGCGTGCGACCGTTAAAAGAATACCGTTCTGAAATTGTGTGCTTAGCGGGAAGACTGCGTTATATTACTACATTCAGTTTGCAATTGACTTCAGTCAAGAAGACAGGCGTTATAGACTAGTGGCGACTTGATCTAACTCTAGTTCCATGATCTAATAATGTTGACAAATTTTAACAAATTTTAACCTTAAAGCTTCGATTTTCTACAACTGTCAGTACTGTTTTCAGTTTGAAAGTTTAAAGGCTGTATTAAGTATATCTCAACAACGAATTCGAAAAGACATTCTCCTTGTCAGAAGATTTCCTTGGAAAACTACCGTCACGGTTAGCCTGGCGAAACTATATGAGGTCATCATATTATGCGGTTGGTTGGGTTTCCATACGTAAACACAACTAACCTGCGATCAGGCTCTATTTTCGTTTCGCTTGGTGAAACATTCAGGCGGGACGGGCGAAACGAAAAATAGAGCCTGATACAATTCTTCTACGGAACGTCTGCCGCCCACTTTTTTTGATTGATTGACATTCAACAAAACAGCCAATCAAAATTTCTTCTGCTTGCACGATCCTCGGTATGCAAATTTCCCATAACGGCAATTCGCAGAAAGTCACGTAAATGTCGGCAAAAAAAGAAAATCATAGGCTACGATATATCTTCTAGGCACAAGTACTCAAATTTACACGATTGCTAACTTGAAGGTTCCGGTACTGTACATGGTTGCTCTGTCTGATCTGAAACTGAATGAAAATTCAAAACACGACGAGGTTGTGATGTACCAAAATATGCTGCATGCTTGAATCATTTCCCATTTCAGGTGGTATCTGGAAATATTCTCTTCCCAATTGTACCGATTTTCTGCGTAAAAAACCTTGGACAATTAAGAGAAATACTTTCAGTTTCATTCTTTAGAATAAAAATATAAATAAAACCGTTTATAAACAAAGGGGTATTTTGTAATTTAAGTCGAGAAGTGATAAATATTTGAAATTAGCAGCGAATTTTATCTCTAAGCAGCAGCGAATTTTAAAACGAAGAACATCTATTATAAAACTAGTCAGATCCTTTGATGTCAATGTCAGAGATCAATAAAACGACATAAGTATTAAACAACGAATGAATAAACTGAAAATCGTTATTGCGACTTGATTGCGGTTCTCGCCAAACATTACCGTGCGAGCAGAGGCCCTTCGATCTGCTCGCAGGGTAGCCAAACATTAGTTCACCGTTAAGTTTACCGAATTATCGGTTGGCTTGTTGATCATTCTTGGCGAAAGATACTTGCTCGTCTGCTGTTCGTTTTGTTTCGTAAGACGCGGAAACAGCCACTACTCTGTTCATGTTATCAATACTAGTTGAAAGCCGTCAAATGAAAATTCCGCGACACGATGCGATAAAACAGAATACATACTTCACTGTTGCTGTACTTCTCTGCTCCAGGTGAGAGACAGCTTGCGTCAAACCGAACGCCATTCTCAGGAGAGAAAGAAATGGTGACAATTCTCCTAGAACGACAAGAATTTATTAGAGCAACACATTTTACTTCGGCAGACTTGTTCCTTGGTTGTCCCTTGGCGATGGCGGTCGGATCGAAATCTCGTAGACAATTTACTTCCGTTGACAGCTCTATTGTTAAAGGGCCAATCAGATTGCGAGATTACGCGGCCAAAATTTGGCCGCCGACATGAACTTCTGTGAGAGATTGTATCAGGCCCTATTTTAGCGAGCGACCAACATAAGAGAATATGAGAGCGATGCTAAAATTCGGCCTGATCGCAGGTTAAAACACAACAGGACTTGAATACAAAGATATTGAGGTCACTGTGTCGATGTTTCAACTCATTAGCTACCGTCGAGTCGCCGGAGTTCTTCCAAATCACAATCGCCTCCACAGTCCATAATTCATTTGATACGTTCTCGCTTTGTCTCTTTTTACAAAATGCAACATGTACTTCCATTCTCATCCGGCATATTCTTTTCCTTTAACTCATCTGCAAGCTCTCGTAGCTTCTTCACTGCTTTCGGCTCTTTCTCTTTCTTACCATTTCGAGATGCATCAATTTCCTCCCAGTTAGTTGCAAATGTGTAGATGTCGTGTAGCAAACAGGGAGCACTTGCGAAGACACCAATGTGAGAAGCGTTTTTGGCTTCGCTGAGAGCTCCACCACCTTCGCTGGCCGCTTTTAAACCAACCCTAACTCCGACTTCGTAGCCGGTTACCGCGCAGACCCATAACATTTTAGCAAAGGCACGCAATGCCTTAGCACCATTTCTTTGCAAGTTTTCCCATGCTTCTCTTTCAAATTCTTCCTGAAGCTTTTTAATAGCTTTACTGGCTTCTCGGTCTTCGTTGATAATTTTCTGGGCAGTGTTGATAGTATCTTTTTGAATCCAGGTCTCTGCGATCACAGCTCCGGTATTTATCAGCCCACCTGCGATATTAATCACCCCACCTATTCCAGCTATCGTAAGAGTCGTAATAGAGATCCCGCCGGTCACAAAGGAGAGACCGAATCCTAGTGCCATCACACCAAACCCAGCGATTGAAATCGAGCTTCCTACTACTTGGGCGATACACACGTTGTTGTGGTGGGTCATTAGTTTGTCGGCTAAGACTCTCAGAGTGTGAACGGATGCTTTTCGACTGTCGTTTTTCCCCATGTTGAATTTACTTCACCTAAATTACAAGCGGCTGAACTCACGAAGCTCTTCACTGATAAAACATTTCGTGGAAAACAGTCTCGATTGGGATCGAGGCTCTTATTGGCTAGCAGCCGCTAGTAAGAGACCTGAAAGCCGAGCTATGTCGTAAGTATGTTTTATATCCCACCGAAATATTGTATTGTTTTAGCGTCAAATTTCGACTGCTTAGTTGAGCACTTCCGTAACTCACACCTTGTATGTTATTTCCACTTTCGAATTCAAGCTTGTGGCCAATATTAAAAGGCAATGTTCTGCAACTTATACAGGTTTGCGTTGGCGAGCGGTCTTATCTTAATCTTGGTTTGCAGAGGGTTTTATTTCTATAAATACAGAATGAAGTATAAATCTACTAGCGTTCTATCATAAATGCTGCAATCCGATTGGCTGCCCTACTCGCTATCTATTCCGTGACAAACATAGTGAGTAGCGAAACGGTGAGCGGCAGGCGCAGTCCGTGTACTTCAAAATAACAATGCAATAAAGTAAAACTTTTCATTTAAGTGGAATGTTAATCGAGATTTTAATACTAAAACAATTAGACTATTCGCTCTCGTGATAGTTGATGAAATCTCGCGCTCATAATCTAATTGTTAAATAGAAAAGAGGCTTGCAAGTCAGTGTAAGTTCTTGTAAGCTAGAAACCTTAAATAACCATTCGGAAAGCCATCTTGCTAACTTAAAATATAAGTATAAGCAAGAAATTAAACAGCAAAGAGAGAAATAGACGTAATATTTCGGTTCTCATTGCAAGACCATTGTCAAACGTAACAAAGATAGTATAAAGCGTTGAACTTATAAAGAGAGCTAGCTAGGAAGGTGTGAACGAAAATTAACAAGCTAATAATTACAACAAGAATGCAAAAAATTAAACACAAGAGTGTGATCATGAGGCAAAGTGTAACAAAAATGTAAACTTCAAAAACTAAACCTAAGCTAAAACAATACGATTTCTTTGGCAGCTTTGATGCCATAATTAAGGTGAAGTTTGTACCTCTTAATTAGCAACACACATTTACATACGCGTACATAAATGTGTGTTGAAAGTAAATGCAAATGAGGTTTTTCCTTATCAATATGATGTAACATTTTTAACAGTTGATTTGGAGTATTTATTAATTGTATCTGGAAATGTTGTCTTATTAAAAATCTATATATTGCGGGTATTCTAATAATTTTTATAGGATATCTTTCTTTTTAGGATTTGTAAAAAAAGTTCGCGGAATCATCGGCAAAATTTTCCTGTCATGAGCTACCGGGAAGTGTTGTTGACAAGTGGCGGTTTGCTGTTGAACCCTACAACTTAAAGACATGTGGACTCAGAGCTTTTTCAGTCATTGCCCCCCGACTGTGGAACGATCTCCCCATGGCAATTAGAACTATTGATAATATAAATATTTTTAAATCTAAGTTAAAAACCTTCCTTTTTAAACAAGCTTATGCTTTGTAGTAATGTACAATGTATTTTTTATTTCATTTTATTATTATTATTATTTTTTAAGCATTGTTAAGCGCTTAGCACTTTAACGGATAAGCGCTATAGAAAAATTATTGTATATTTTATATTATTGTATAAAGCCCAACCTCGTTCCCAGTGTCTCTCTTTTCTGCCTCCCTTGTCGTTGAGAAGAGAGACCCTGGGAACGAGGTTGCACAAAGCCATGATCATCACGCAATCCCTCTGTCGATGATCAGTGAAGAGGTACGCACCCGTACGGCAATCTGTAGTTCAAGATGACTGCCCATAAGACTGCTTTGGTGTTGGACAATGGCTCCTATAAAATCAAAGCCGGATTTGCTAAGGAAGAAGCTCCTCACTCAGTGTTTGACACCGTAGTCGGTCAAACGAAACAGGCAAAACAACAAGAAGTTCTGGATCGACCAGCTCCATACATCGGAGACGAAGCTAAAACAAAGAAAGGTGTGCTTGATCTCACGTGCCCTTTCAAGAACTCGATAATAACTGATTTTGATGTTATGGAGGAGGTAAGTCGAATTTAAAATAAATCAGACCTGGTTGCATGTTTAGGCAAATTTGATAGGCCCAAACTAAAATAAAAAGATCAGCGATATCGACTGGAAAGAAATTCAATGGCGCACAATGCCAGAACGTGAATTGGGAGGGGTAGCGACAAAACGTGGGGTAGTTCATGGCCTTGGCCATGGGGTGCCTACCCTATGGCCTACCGGCGGTCAATTTCGTAGAACAATTTACTCTTAAATCTCTTGAAATCCTCATCATAATCAAGCATAATTGTGAAGGAATTGCACCTATAAGGTATATTTTGGCTCTTAAACACAGGAGTGAACAACGTATATGAGCATTTTTTTGTGTGAAAACTATATTAGCTTACGTGTCTATTGCTTGAAGAAGAACAACGTCAAGGAAGCCTACAGTGACGTCTTATGATTGTGATGGTACAAATTGCGTGACTGCATGGAGAATATTGTTGTCGGTTGTTGGTTTCTACTTGTTATTAAATATGGAATAAATCTGGTCATTTGGAATAATTATTTAAATATGCTGGTTTATAGCACAACAAAGTCTATTTAAATAGTCTGTAACTTTGCTTTGCACCAACGTTTTCAGTTTTAGCTCAGCCAGACGGACCAAAATGAAGATATTCAGTACATATAGACTGTACACCGATAACCACTGTCCGTAAAGCGAGCTGAGCTAGGTTAAATTTTTATGGGAGCTATTGTCGTAAAAACACACAAAAACACATAAAGCGGGCTAACGGAAGAAAAAAGTATGTGAGCCTTCTGTCGGGACAAAATTATTGTCTGTAGCGGGCGTCTCTAAAGCGGGCTTCCAAGAGTGTACTTTTATCAGTTCCTTCTTCAAGCTCCCCGTAAAGACGAACATTTTTCGGCAGATACATGTACTCGCTGTAGTTTTGAAACATACGGTGTTTTGTATGAAAAACATGGCCTCCTACACGATTAATTGGTGAGGAATGCGTGACAGGCCAAACAATATCCCAGTGGGAAGTTATGACAAACATTGAGTTACATTGCATTTAAAAGCCGGCAAACTCGTACAGTTGCAAAGTAAATAATTCATCTGACGTGAAACGGGACACATAACTGCAATTTCGTACAATAATTTTGAATGAACGTCCATAGGAGGTTCCGTTAAGTCCTAACAGACATAAGGTAAAGGCAGCCCGGGGGGGGGGGGTTTACTCCATTATCTGACCTTAACAGGGACGTGCGGCCGGATAGGGTATGGTTCTCACAGTTTATCGTTACCCCATCCTTAGTCCAAGAAAGGTGGGACTTTAAATGTCCCTGAAAAAAATCTGTTCTGTCTTAAACACGGTCATGGTTTGACCCACCTCCCTACCCAAGCTTCTGTTGAGAACCCCTCCCCCGGAAAAGTGGTTGATTCTTTCAAACTGGTTAAACTTTTTTATGACCGTTTTCAATTAAATGCAGTTGGACATGCACATAAAAGCTGCATGAAAAATTCTTTCTTCCGTAATAAATTATTCGAACAAGGCATTTTTAGTAAAATTCACTACTAGTAGGCTTATTGTGTGGCTTAGGCCATTTTGACCACCGGTAGGCCATAGGATAGGCCATGGCCTACACCATGGCCTACCCCACGTTTTGTCGCTATCCGTTACTCGTAACTCCTACATCTTGTCGCAGTCGTATACAATCAAGGCACGATCGCATACAATCGGCAACTTGTTTAAATATTAGATGTTTGTTTGACGGGAACAACGCGACTCGGGCACCCAACGAGTAAATTTTAGCAAAATACTTGAAAATTAATATGATTGTCTGTTTTCTTGGATTTTTTCAGAGCTTTATAAAGGCATATGTGTGTAAGCTAATACAGATTGATCTGTTCGGATTTTTTAACTACGAAGAATTTAGTACGCAGAAAATTGTAGGAAACAGAATCGTATCCGTCGAATTCCCGAGCTGCTGATGGCTCTCCGAAAATGCTAGCTGACTTTATTCAGCACTCTAAACGGCGTATTTGTCCCTCTTAAAACAATAGGAACTAATAAGTCCTCTTGAAGAAATCTCTAGCTTTCACTGCAATTAAATCTGAAAATCTTAGCAGATCAGTTCCGAACAGATATTGCTCGGAACGAACCGCTGGGTGCCCCTGACGACTTTTTGCAAGCAATCAAGATTTGGGAACACAAACGTTTCAAAGCTAGTATACAATCTTAGACTTAATGCTATGCACATCAATGAACTCTCTTCTTGTTTTAAATTTGTCCGTTTAGCAGTATCATTTTTTTCTTGTTCGTTTCAATCTGACTATCAAAATTCAGTTGAGCTTTGGATGCAAATGTGCACCCTTGTCGTATTCGTCATTTTCTCCTTTTGATTTTGTATTTTTTAAATGCGAACAACTCTTGTTAATTAATCTGAATGTTCTAATCACAGCTCTGGCGTTACACTTTTGGTGTCAAGCTACAAGTTAAACCTGAGGAACATCCCGTCCTGTTGACTGAAGTTGCACTCAACCCTAAAGCTAGCAGAGAAAAGACGACGCAGGTAAACTTCGTGAAGTTCTTTTCGTAGCAAAATTTATATCCAGTTATTTGCATTCTCGTCCCCAGAGCTGCGATCCTTTTGGCCAGCGCCACGGATCGAGACCTCTGGCAGGGGCCAGGGTAACGCGAAGCGCAATAGCTACCCATTTTTGTAATGGGTTTCCAATTTCTGAGACTGCGCACAAAAGCCGGAAGTCCATGATTCGCGGACTTCCTGCTTCGGTCCCTGCCAGAGGTCTCGATCCGTGGCGCTGACCACAAGGATCGCGGCCTCTGGGTACGAGAATGTAGTTATTTGCTGCAAACTACTCATGTGCAGCAGAGGTGATATGCTCCTAACGTGACGCATGCACTGTCACGCCATTTAAGTCGATTATAAAATTCTATTATTAATTTCATTTCCAAGGTATCGGTTAAAAACCCAAACGAACCACTAAGAGGCCACAATATTTCCATGATAGCTGACTATCCTGGGATCACCCCGATCATCAATGAATATAATAGCTCAGCGCCTTTTCAGAATACAGTCGAAGCTCCCGTAAGCGGGAAGCGGAAAACGTGTGCTTGCCGCTTAGGGAGATCCTCGTATGCGGCCACTAGCAGTATAAGGTATATGTGGCCGCTTACGGTAGTTTGCACCGCTCAAATTAAACGTTGTTAATACCGTAAAAAAGTACTACCGTATTAAACGATTGTTTGTTTTGCTGTCTTATACAAACTGTACTGTGTACTAGGACTGGCTCCGAGTGATTAAAGAACAAATCACAACTGGAACGAGCATTTACATCAACAGTCTCACATTACTTTCACTGTGAGATCATACTGTGACGAACAGCGGTGTAGGCTCAGTCTCCAGCCGTGAGTGTCTCGATGCGCCCGCGATTCTCGCCACTTTAACGGCTGGGTGCACGGGTTTAGTTGCATGTCCGTAACGTCATTACAATTTTAATAATTATGCAGACAATCCACACGTCATTTGCTTAAATTTTATCTGGTTTTTTTATCGTCTTGCAAAAAAGCGAAATGCGAAAAGTATGCCTGAAACGTCATCTTAACAGTGTGATATTTCAAGAGAAAGACGAAATCCCGCTAAATTATGTTGCACATTCTGCCCCGCAAATTTCAGGGGGCTTGTCTCTGATTGGTCAGTCTAAACAATAACCAAACCCGTGCGCCCAGCCGTGAAGGTGGCGAGAATCGCGGGCGCATCGAGACACTCACGGCTGGAGACTGAGCCTAACAGCGGTGTGGAGTTCTTTGATTTAAGATTAACGCTACAGTAATTGGATTTTTCCTTTGTGGTGTCTGCTTGTGAGAGCTTACAATCGAAAGAAGAGTTTAAATCGTTCCCCTCGAAAGTGTATGCGGCCGTTTACGGGAATGGCCTCTTACGAGAATGTGAAAATACAGAGTTTGTATGGGAGTTGAAACGGGGTTTTGTTAAGGCGGTCGTAAAAGAGAGCTTTGACTGTATATCACTTAAGTTTGTGTACTTTATGCTCATCTTTAAACAGTAGTGGTACTCTAGTCCACTGTAAGTAATACTGTCTTACTTTTTTTTTCTTTCTCTGTATGACGTGTGTGAAACCTGTCTTGTATTTAAAAAGTTTTCAAAAAAATATCAAAATATTAATAAATGCTGTCCTAGTCTTGTTTTGTTGTTGTAGCGAGTAAAAACCCTCATAATTTGGAAATGTTTATGACATTCGAGGGGTAAAGTATGCTATCTGGGAATTGCCTATTTTGCTGAAGAATGTGTTTGGCTCTGAACACACTTAAACGGTGTTTTTGTACACCAGGGGCAAATTGCAGTTTTGTGGGTCGGCTGGACTACTTGTCTTTCTAGGCCCCTCATTGATTGTGGCGCAGAGGTCTCATTCAATGCCATTCCTTCCTTCTTTAATTTTCATCCTTCTGATTAAATAATAGGTTATTTAATTAATTATTAATTAATTAGTTAGTTAATTAATTAGTCATTCATTCAGTCAGTCATTTAGTCAGACAGACAGTGAAGTGGCATGGGTCACACTTTTCCAATTGAAAAACAACTTTGAAAATCGGCAAAGACATCAAAGACGCCGTAGTGCTTGGGTAGGGCATGCAGATTTTGGAAAACTCGAGCTAAACAATAGGAATCACAGCGGTAACTGTCAACGCTTGCTAGTGAAATGTGATCAATTTGAATCACGATCAATTTGAACAAACGTAGGAATTTTCAGACCTTCGCACTTTCGTCGTGGACGTAGCTGCTGACGAAAAGTATCTTGTGGTATCGTTACATCGTCGTAGTAGTGAAGATCAAACCACGACTCTCCAGGACGGGGAACTGACCACGCAAAGGGTGATTGAGCTATTCTTCGTCGACGTCGATTCTTCCTCTTATCATGCCCGCCGTTAAAACCGTCAGACATTCGTTTGCCCACCGTTCATACGTCATGCAAAAGACAACAAACTGCTGCTGGTTAAGCTGAATAAAAACTAGGAGTATCACCTTAATGGTTATGAACACTGCTTCAACGGGACGCACATTTATTTTGCTTTGTACGATCGCGATATCCTGTCTTCCGAAAACACGTGGGTAAACAGGTACTTTTCTGATCTCTTGTTCTCGTCTACTTCAGTTCTTAATGTGTCAAGACACCGACAATTACCTCCCACTAATGCGAGCCTACTCCGTTTGTCTAAAAGTTTTCCTTTCCGGTTGTGGTCTCGCATTTTTGTGGCTTTTTAGCAGGCAAAGATGAAAACTTTTCCCTAGTGCGACCCATGCCACAGTTAGTCAGCTTGCAGTTTGTCCGTCTGTCCGTCAGCCAGCCAGCCAGCCAGCCACTGAGTCAGTCTTCTTATTAAGAGACACAGGAAAAAAGAATAAAGCAAAAATTACCGCCTATCTTTATTTCTTTGTTTAGGTCATGTTCGAGACCTTCCATACACCCGCCATGTATTTAGCTCTAGCACCCGTGCTGGCACTTTATGCCTCCGGTCGTAAAAATGGTTTAATTCTAGAAAGTGGTTATGGTGTTAGTCACGCAGTTCCCATCTACGATGGCTTTGCTATTCCCAAGAATATCCTTCGTCTCGACCTTGCTGGTGAGTACTTGACAAACTACCTTAAAACGTGCCTGGTTGAGCGAGATGACTCAATCGCCGCAGTTGATCGCGAGATCGTTCGTGATATCAAAGAGAAACTCTGCTATGTGGCTCTGGACTTCGAGCAGGAGATGAGTACCGCTACCTCCGGTTCCGGCTTGGAGAAAAGCTACGAGCTTCCTGACGGTCGGGTCATTACCGTTGGCCGCGAGCGCCTCAGATGCCCTGAAGCGCTGTTCCAACCTCCACCGACTGAAACAGGGTTTACCGGCATTCATCAGCTTACTTACAATTCCATCATGAAGTGTGACGAAGGCATCCAAAAGGAGCTGTTCGCCAACATTGTCTTGGCTGGTGGATCCACCCTGTTCTCAGGTATTTCAGAACGCATGAATAAGGAGATCACAGCTCTGGCATCACCCACAATGAAGACGAAGATCATTGATCCCCCTCATCGTGACTACACTGCTTGGATCGGAGGGTCGATCTTGGCATCCTTGGACACCTTCCAACCCATGTGGATCACCAAACAAGAATATGACGAAGCTGGCCCTGTAATCGTCGAGCGAAAGTGTGTTTAGTGAGAACTTGGCTCCTTGTCTCCTAATAGACAGATGATTTTTCGAGGTCCTCTATATCTCTCTTACGTTATAGTGAAAACAAAGCACAAATTCATATAGAACGATTTTTCATTAATTGTCGTAAAACCATAACACGCTATTGACCAATCAGAACTGGAAACAAAACGCGCATTCGGTCTCAAGCGGTCACCAGGAGGCAAGTCACTAAACAGACAGACAAACGAATAAATAAACAAAAGCATGCTTTCTCTTTTTGTTTGAGTAAGTACTTCCATATCAAGGTACTTTGTGATGCATTAAAAGAAGAAAGCGTTATGTTCGAAAGAACAGCTACGTGACCTGAAAAGGGAACACACCATTATTGAGCTCTATAAACTAAATACTAAAAAGTTCTACTTACGGTAATCTCTTGTAAGTGGATGAAATCTTATCGTCACCGTAAAGCATTTGAACCTTTAATAATAAACAACCCACTGCTTTGGCGTCCGTAGCACTGTAAGCTTTTTTACTTACGGTACAGCGTTTAACGCTGAAAGTAAAAGAAGTATCCAGAAAAAAACAAAAAGTTAGTAATAGAACCATCTCGTTCAGCATTATATTAAAACAAGTACATGTACTACAGGAATTTACTGCTCAGGGGCTTTTATTTCAATGGTGTCAATTTAGGATTTCATCCACAGGCTCAGAAGTTAGCAGTAGAACCCATTTGTACAGCATTATAAAGTTCTTCTGACTTGACTCTGATTATGACTTTCGCTCAAGTTGTCGAAATGTCAGTTAATGTCACCAGAAACAGTCGTTCTCAGGACTACACTCACCCACCCGCTCATACTTCACCGACTTATATGATATGACTCCTGAATTCAAACCATTTACATTTTTAAGATTACTGTAGGAACGTTCTGCTCAATCGGTTTTAATTTATTTGGTTATAATGCAATGTTAGTACTAATCATAACAAAATTAACGATTTAAAAACAAAACAAAACAAAAAACAGTACCAGGTACTGCTGCAGAGTTTTCATATGGACACTCGCACTTTGGAATTTTTTTAGAGAATCAGCAGTTACTAGATTACATGAACCGAGCATTGACCCTGGGGGAGGGGGTACTCAAGTATAATCTGGGTGGGTATGTGCCGCCCGAGTCTCCAAAATAGGACCCCGTTTTAGAAAGATTTTGTATTCAAAATGATACCCCGTTCTAGAAATAGGTCCATTTTTAATACCCGTTCTAAAAATGGAGAAAATTGCAATAGCCAGGTTATTTTTACGTTATTTCTTTGTTTGTTTCGTTATTTCTTTGTTTCTGCGTAACACCAATGGAATAATATTACAATCACCTACCTTGGCCACTTAGAATTCCACAACTGGTTGTGCAACGAAGCAGACAGCAAGAGAAGACAGCCAACCTGTTTAAGAATGACTCACGAAGGGACTCCCGAACCGATTATGACACTTAAAGAAAAATTGTTAATTGAAGAATAGACTGCTTGTTGTATTACTACATAATTAAACCCCGATTAAATCACAGGAAGTCACATGTTGCTCTATTTATTATAAATAAGTCACCCAAGAAGTCCATTTTCAGATCTCGGCAGGAAGTATGGAAAATGACACCCAAAGGTGATCCTTTCAAATTGAATGGTGTACCGCGACCCCGGGATCTTAACCTTTAACTTATTAGATGAACCCAAGGTGAATCAACTGTCTCTACATATCGCGGTCATTGCCACTTGGGTTTCCTTGCACTTTACTTTTTTCATCCCAGACTCTTCACCAGTGAGTATTCCTTTCGCAATTTTGCGGTGATGAGATGACAAATTTGACAACAGGTTTGACATGACGTGTTGAAAAAACTTTGCACATCTTACTAGTGTTTGCCGATCCTGGACCACGTTTTAACGTTTTTTAAAGGGTAAAAGGGCTGTTTCTTAAGGACGATTTATTTCTTTAGTGCAACCGGAGCTGTTACATGATAATTTGTGCTATTTTAAGGCCGTATTGCTAAGTGATCATGCAGCTTTGATTCACTATGTAATAAATAGATAAATTTTAATCTGCTCATCAGAAGTAGGTTTCTTGTGTAATCACAATGCGGTATATTCTGACGCAATATCCCTCCCCGCTCGTCGCGTCGGAACCAAGCGAGCGTTATCGAAGGCGTTATTACACGATAACTACCTTACAATACGCCTACTGCCCGCAACACGGGATGCAGCAATTTGTTCGTTGCGTATTTTTTCTAGTTTTAGTTAAGAAAACTCTCTATTAATAATTTCAAATGACTGCTGACAATTTTAAACTTTCATGCGTTCGAATATTATACCCCGTTCTAGGAAACATCTCTAAAATGGATACCGCGCTCTAGATCAGGAGTCTCAAAATCACGACCCGTTGGGCGGCACATACCCGTATAGGTATTGTGGGGGAGTACCCCCACCCGGGCCCTGGCAGTGAAATGGTCAAGATCTACATGACCACAATTTTCTCAACTACTCATAACCGTTTTTGTTTAATTTACAACACCGTATTCCAAATTTAACATATGCGATGTGATTAAGAAACATTTAAATCATGACGTGTTGTCTGTAAATCATGCCTGTTTGTTTCCCCTCTTATGAGTGCATGGCTAATTTCTAGGATAGTGTTTTTTTAATGAGCTTTGAAGGAGATTCTCTTTGCTTCCTCCTTTAACGAAAGGTGAAAACAACAACAACTAAGTCGTTGTCTCGTTGTTTCCAGTATCAAAGTGTTTCATCGTGTCACCACGTTGAAGGCGTGTCAGCTGCATGATCCACTCACAAAATTTTCGAACACTGCTTACCCAGCGATTCTCGCATAGTACTGGCTGATGGGATCTTTTATTCAAATTTTCTGATCCCAAAACTTTTCCTACCTCCCTCTGGGTGCCCATTGTAGGTGAGAGCGAGAACACGGCTAACACTTGAGACTAAACTTTCGACAGGAGGAAAGGCCATGCGTGACCACTTCGTCGACGCTAGAGAAGTGTAAACTCACAAATAAGCTCAAACGCACTAACGTACTGAAAAACTAACACAATAAATCATTTCTCAACTAACGGTATCAGTTGAACGCTGTGTGGAAAAGTGTTCAGTTGAACTGACTACACCATTAAGGCCTTCGAACAGAAAACGCGCCTCCACTACGTCACTTCTCGATCTGACAAAGGCTCTTGATGAGATGAATTGAGAAGCGTTATGGATCGTTATCGTACCCCGGAGCTCTTCAACCTTTTCTTCACCCAGGTACTTCTGTATGCTCTGAAAGACCTCTAATATAGGCATCTACTTAGATACCGCCTAGATGTGCGACTGTTTGACATGCAACGTCTCACTGCAAATACCAAGGCACTGGAAATACGTATCACTATAATCGCTTTTTTCTGGTGGTTGTACTTTCATGGTTGACCAAAGGAACCACTTCCAGTCTATTGTAGACTGGTCCTGGAAGGCATCCAGGCTGTTTGCATGATCTCGCCATCGGTCTCGGAAAGATAGACCTAAGTCATTCCTACAGTCAGCCCCACACAGTGTTATGAAGCTGAAGAACGTCGACACTTTTAAGCACCTAGGAAGCACCTCTGAAGTGATGGGTTCGTTTATGGGAAGATCAAAGTGAAAAACTACCTCTCCTCTGCGGAGGCAGACACATAAAAAAACGGTCAGAGCAATTTCAGAAATGCTCTCTTCCTGCCATTTTGCAGATATGCTGGGCGTCAATCAAGAAATCCTCGTCAAATCCGGCACCTCAAGTTCTTAAACTGTGCCCAGACTCGATGGATTGGCAATATCGTCTGCATGGCCAGTGCAAGAATCAGCTAAAGCAACTTTTCCACAGAAAGGGGGTACATGTCATCTTCAAAAATGTAATAGCCGAATCTTCAACAATGGCAACAGATGGTAATTTAGTTACTACTGACAGGACCGATTGGCCTGCACTTTCCAGGGTGGCAAGGGGACGCCTGTGTGTGCATCGAACTTTGGTCTCCGAAGCCATAATTGATGCACAGCGTATCGCCTTTATTGAGGTGTATCCAATAAGTTTACCATTATTGTAAACTAGATGCTTTCTGTTAGTTTTGTTGCGGTGTTCTCGGTTAACGAGAGACCGCCATGATGATTTACATGTACTGTTTCATTCTTTAACCACGTATTCAAATTAGCATTTCTTGTCAATTTATACTTGGACAACAGACTCCCGATCTGCATATAACCTAACTAATTTTACAACAAAGCTGTCTTATTGTGTCCTTCATGACGTGTTTCACTTCCCTCATTTTCCAGCAGTAAAGGATCGGACTTAGAGAAGAGTTGATGTAGGTTAGCGTTGCTGCAGATCTCCAAGCAAGAGCCGCACTTATTCCACTCCTTCCGTTTATACGTACTATTATAACAGAAAGGACAAACGAAACATGCAAACAACTAATGCCGACTGAACCCACGCAATGCTAGAAACTGTCTTCTTGCATCGCGCTAATTGTTCAGTGTTATTCCTTCTCCATTCGGTTGTCCTGGGTGAACATGTAGTACTTGAGCTTGATGTTGTCGAAGTGTGAGGAAGATCTTCGTGTACGAAAAGACTGAAATGACAACGGAAAGTATTAAAAT
The DNA here is from genome assembly GCA_964030785.1 of Siderastrea siderea. NCBI lineage: Eukaryota > Metazoa > Cnidaria > Anthozoa > Scleractinia > Rhizangiidae > Siderastrea > Siderastrea siderea. The sequence continues at coordinate 38,011,414 of OZ034973.1, read as the reverse complement.
TACAATGATCACAGTGAAGGCGATGAGAATACTCTACAACAAGAACAGAAATCCAGCTGAAACACCGGTTAACCAAAAAATTACAAAAGCACGTACTCGCCTTAAAGTTACAACGCTTCTGTACCTGAGCCACAACAACAGGGCGAGAAATCTCTCCACACTTATGGCGGTCGATGTAATGGTGGATACTTCACGGAAAATAAAACTTGTAGCAATGTTTACTGCCGTAGCATAGCGTAAAATATTTTTGTCCATATTTACTACAGATCTCAATATTACTGTGGCAAAGAGCGGTTCCGAAATAAGGCCAACACAGTGGCAAAGAGCGGTTCCGAAATAAGGCCACCAAAAAGATCAGTGACTGCAAGGCAGCGAAATAACAACTTTGTTGAATGGTAAGAAAAAAGACACTTTATGGCGAGCAATCAAAATCAGAATATTGCCCAGCGATGTGGTGATGGAAAGGAAGATGTTTGTAGCTGAATAAAATACAGTTATCGCCTCGAGTAATGTCCCTTCTTGGTCAACCATACTTTTGTAGCTTTCATTACCAACACAGCTCGCCATTTTTTGGGTGTTGAATAAACACTCTGTTTTACTTTAATTTATCATGATTGTGGATGGCCGTTATCAGCTACTTTAGGCTGTGTGGGGTTCTGTGTCAACACGTTTAAATATTACTTAATTTATTGCATCGTTGTAGCTACATGACCCTTAAAAGTAACATTATTTGCACTGAATGCGTGACTGGAGCGCATCGCGTGTAGGTCCAATAGCGGTTTTCACAGATAACTTTACTCATTTGCTTGACGATATAACTGATCGTGCATGGGAGGCAAATTCGAGCAGAAACTGTCAAATTGCGCATATTTCCTCGAGTCCACGTTCGAGTGTATTGTAATACAAATGATAAAATTGCTTGTGAAAAGGGCTTATAACAGCTGCCCACGAACTTGCCCAGCTCATAAGTCAATCAGATGTACTTAAATGTAGATTTCAAATTACTCGGACGATTACTAAGCTACTCTGTCTAATGGAAGCCAACTGTAACCAGTCAGTCACATCGCATCATTGATGCGATTAATGGACAAATATGTCGCATTGCAATATTACTCCTCTGACAAGTGAGATACTGTATGTTAATTAAAAAAAATATTATGACTAAAGCTTTTAAATATATACCGCGTGCTGTGATTGGCCAATACTCGGGGCCTGGATATTTATTCTTGTGCGATATAATTTTTTTTTGTGTGAAATAAAACTGATGAGTTTTGAATGCTTTCCGGTAAACTGTTTCATTCACCCCAATCCGCCACGGCTCACTTTTCAAGTAGTAGTGTTAGGCACAGCCATATCATAAACTTCTTATTACCTCTCACTAGCTCGGGACCGTACTGGTAGAAAAATTAATCAAAATATGCAGTCTTGGTATTCATTTCGGTTGGAATCAGTCCCACCTCCTTACAGCTGCATGCTGGGCTAAATAATAAAGAATAAAATGCGGTCGACCTTTACACTAGAACACATTAAAAACTTGATATAAACCATGCATATAACACTCTTTCTTCTCTAAACATAGAGACAGTTTATATTGTATTCGTGTACAACACGAAGCATTTGATACATTTCTCCAACTCATCTGCAAGACCCAGAAGCTTCTTGATTACCTCTGGTTCGTTGTCTCGGTTTCCTCTTCGATGGGAGTCGATCTCCATCGCTGATATCACCATGATATAAATATCAGGCGGGAGAAATACAGCACTAACCGCGAATAGACCGATTCTTGCTGCATTGCCAGCTGCTCCTATGGATCTCAGCACTCCTTCTATTCCTTTGCTAGCAGCTGCGATAGCTGCCCTTGCACCATTTTTGCCACGGAGTTTTTAACCAGCATAACAACATTTGTATCGTAAGTGAGGTGATTTTTTCAAACTACCCGCTGATACCTTGGACACATCGCGATAAAGCTCGTTCAAAAGCCTCTGAACAGGTTCTTGTGCATTTCGATCAGCGTCAATAATTTCATGTGCGACTGTCAACCTTGATTTGAAAATTCTACTTCTCACGATACTCGAGCCAGCCGCAGTTGCCCCACCTCCAGCGCACATTGCTCCTCCAACAGCAGAGAGGATCAACGAAGTTCCAAAACTGACAGCAGCAAGACCAAAGCCAGTCGCCACCAAAATGAATCCAGCTATCGAGAATGACGAACCAGACACTTTGGCAATGTGAACATTCTTGTGGTGCTCCCTAAGCTCGTTCGTCAATCTTCGCAAAGCCTTAACTGCTTCGCAGCACTTTGATGACCACAACTGGATGCTATCTGTGAGCTCTTCCAAGCATTTGATGAGGTCTTTTGGCTGTTCTTGCAAAGTGCCTTGCCAAAAATTTCGGTGATTCAGTTGTGCTGGGTATATGTTTATCTTTGACCTCGAATCAGTTTTCTAGGAACAGGAATAGCTTTGTTTCCATTTGCATCACAATACGATCTAACGTCACGTTGAGGCTTCACAACTTCGGGAATGAAAAAACGGAGGTATCTGTATTGAGTTGTTTGTAGACCACGAAAAAAGTATCTTCATCAGAGAAGTCCTATCTTCATTTATGCCAAATAAAATACGGCTGCATGTATTAACCATGCCATGGTTAAGCCTATTTCGTCAGCTCGGCATTATATTTATCAATTAGAATTTTGAACTAAAACGAGGCTGTGATTTCACGAAGAGGCCTAGGAGATACTGAGTGTATCCCACATGTGTTAAAATTGGTGTCAGCGATAAAGTTTTGCTGGTTAAGCCTAGTATTGTATCAATTTTCTCGGAAAAGGAACAGCCCTTCTCTCTAATTTGCACTACAGTGCGATGCAATGTGGAAGGGAGAAAGTCAAGGACAGGAACTGCAATACAGCAGAAAGTGTATGTATTTCGGCTAGATGTCTGTTTTTCCTAGAGTGCATTCGAGCACCACGAAAAAAGTAATGATATCTTTATCGTTAACAAGAGACAAGCAGCGGATTTGTTATGTATACATCCCGGTTTGAAACGGCGGCAAACATCAAATTCCTTCCCATAAGAATGATGTACGTAAATCCAGTTCCATGATTTATTGTAAACAGAGCAACATTTGCTATGGTTACGCCTGTTTCGTAGAACAATAGTTATGACGCTCAACCCTGTAGACTGTCACTCACCTAGAGCTTTTGGCCAGTGAGAGCCATAATATCTGTAAAAAAGGCTGTTTGCACGAAAGGTCTCTGAAAGCCTTGAAGATATTTTGCGAGTGAAGTAGGTGGCTGTTGTTCGGAGTGACTCGATTTAATATGGGAGAGCTGAGTAAGCTTTTAAAACAAGCTGAAGAGCTTAAGACTTTGTTCGACGATTCTATTAGCAAACGAAAAGCATCTGTTAATATTTTGCGAGAGTTAGCCGACGAATTAATGACCCACCATAACAATGTGTGCATCGCACAAGTGGCAGGAAGTTCTACTGCGGTAGCCGGTTTCGTACTTGTGGCGGTTGGCTTTGGTCTTTCTTTTGTCACATTTGGAACATCTCTTATACTTTCTGGAGTTGGTGGGGGAATTTGTGCCGCTGGTGGATTGACAAGTGCTGGTTCTTCGGTGGCAGAGGCCCGCATCCAAAGGGACACTTTTAACAAAGCTCAGAAAATTATCGACGAAGACCGAGAAGCCATTAAAGCCATTAAAAAGCTCTGGGAGCAATTTGAAGGAGAAGCACAGCGAACAGAACTGTGGAATGGAGGCAAGGTGGTGGGCAACACTGCGGCCATGATAAAGAGCTCCGTGGAAACCGGTCTCAAACTGTCCAAAGCTGGTCTCAGGGTTGGCGTAACAGCTGCCAGCGAAGGTGGTGAAGCCCTGTTTCGCGGCCTCAGTACAGCTAGTAGAGTCGTTCACATTGGTGGCTTTGCATTCAGCGCTGTCCTTTTGCCACTCGACATCTACACATTGGTAACTAGGTCGATGGAAATCGATGCATCTCGGAAAGGCAAGAAAGACAAAGAGCCGAAAGCAGTAAAGGAGCTGCGTGAGCTTGCAGATGAATTGGAAAAGGATCTGCCGGATGTTGAGGAGCTTGCTCAAAAACTAGATAAATTTCTCTTAATGTAAACCTGGTTAACTTTTGTTTGATAAACAAGAACGCATAACACCACTTTAGAACACTACACTAATGAACTTTGAAGGCGACTTATTTCGGTTTTCAAGTGACTGCTGAACTTGAACGAAGGCAATCATTTTAGAGCTTGTCAGTTCAGCTACTTGACCGTTCACTGCTAAAGAATCCGAACAGATCAAACTATGTTAGCTTGCACAGTACCTGTAAAAAGCCCTTAGACGATCTGGGGAAAGCAGAAAATAGAATTTTAAGTATTTTGCTCACATTTGCTCCTTGAGTGTTCCTGTCGTTATATTCTTAAAAAATTACTGAATAAACTGAATAAACAATCGATTCCCTTAAACCGCCGGGCATTTACGTATTTATCGGCCTTTCAGTAAAATGAGGCAAGAGGAGGTCTTTCTTCGAGTTAATACAGTATAATCGAACAAGGCTCGATAAATACATTCAGCTTTTGCCAAACACAGACTCACTGATTCATATGTTGAGGTTAATCACAGTCACCCCATGTGTTTTGTGTGTGATGAGTTTATGACAAGGTCTGAAGTTGGAGACCGAAGCGATTGAAATATCTAGAAAAGCTCGAAATAAAGAGTAGTTATGTTCACTTAATTGCCTTTTCCTTTGTTCAGCTCACCTCAGCTGCAACCGAATATCCAATGATTTAAAAAAACCAGTGTATCCCGCATCTGTTGAATTTAGTTGCAGTGATACCGTTTTGTTGGTTAAGCCTAGCATTGTATCAATTTCCTCGGAAAAGGAATAGCCCTTCTGACGTATTTGCATTACCATGTAATCGAAAAGGAAAAGGACGTATATTATTGTAGTCGGGGTTTTGTTATTAAATGTAAGGCTATGGTTAAGAAGTAACGAGCTTGGTGTCTGTTTTTCGCAGATTGCATTTGGACACTACGAATTAAATCTTTACATTTTTATCGTGTAATAAGCGAGGAGCGCAGACTTGTTAATATAGCCATGAATGTTTGAATTGGAAAAACGCCAAATTCGTTTCCATGAGAAAGATGTACGTAAATCCAACTCCATAATATATTGTAAATAAACAGAGCACCATTTGCTATGGTTACACCAATTTCTTAGATCAATATTTATCACCCCCAATCCTCCAGACTGTCACTTACGTAGAGCCTCAGGCCAACGAGAGTCTTGATCACAAAGAAAGGCTGTTTCCACGAAAGGTTTATATATGATTCAAAGATATTTCGGAAGTGAAGTAGGTCGTTGTTGTTTGGAGTGCCTTGATTCAACATGGGAAAGCTAAGTAAGCTTTTAAAACAAGCCGAAGACTTTAAGTCTTTGGTCGACGATTTCATTAGGAAGCGCATCTGCCGATTTTTTCCGCGGAGAGTTTTGTAACCGACAAACTAATTATCCACCATAATTATATAGCTGGTTAGTTAGTCCAATATTGTCAACCCAAGTATTATCCTTTAATTTCTGAGAACTGTCCAATTAAGGACTAATTTTGGATAGTTTCAATTAGGACTTTCAGTTAAAATACACAAGCTGTCCAATTTAAGAAAAATAGGACAGTTTGTCTGAGCCAATCAAATCCGTGAAAAACAATACTGAGAGAAACCAGCCAATCAACACAAAGCATAGCGTCAGCACTGTAAACGGGACGTCTTGTCGCATTGTCAGTTGACAATGGCGGAATTCAGTGAAGATTTGCAATTTTTTTCCATTTCTCATAATCTTTTCAGCAATAGTAACGCAAATGAGAGATTTCCTACGTTGTCAGGAGAGGAGCTAGCTATCCTTAGAAGCAAAAACCAAAACCAAAACACCTCAAAGAGTACAAAAACTTGGCTCAAGGTTTTCAACGAGTGGCGAGCGCAGCGTAACGAATCGAGACAGTTAGAAGATGTCCCTCGCGAAGAGCTAGATGCAATTCTTTGCCGTTTTTTTTGCTGAAATTTGAAAAAAAGACGGTGACGAATACGAACCAGAAAACCTGGCTGTCATGCAGTGCTCGTCGGACCACCATTTGAACAACTGTGGCCGAAACTATAGTATTTTGCGCGATCGTGAATTTGCAAATTCGAGGCAACAACTTGAGGCAAAAGCAAGAGAATTAAGAGTGAGGGGTTACGGAAAGTGAAAAAATGCCTCTCATGCTTTACGTGAAGCAGACGAAAAATTCCTCTGGCAGTCAGGTCAGCTTGGTAAACATTCTGCTCAAGCATTAGTCAATGTAAACTTTAAGAATGTCACTGAACACTTTGGCCTCCGAGGGAGGCATTGAAGAGCACTATTCAATGATGGTGGAAGATTTCAACATCATAACCAGTCCTGATAGTGCTGTCAAATACATAACTTTTAAAGAAGGACCCACCAAAACGAGGCAAGGAGGGCTCAGGGTCACTCACAGGGCTGTACAAACCAAAATGTTCGCGACTGGGTGCGAGAGATGCTACCTCCTCAAGCTAGTACTTCCAGCAACAACTACAGCACTATCAACAACTTTACAGGTACAGTGAATTTCTATGGTGGGTTTTCTGGGTTATCTGGTCCGTCAAATATGCCAATGCCATCTTACCAAAGCACATATACAGAGCCTCAACGTTCATGGAAAAGGGTCAGAGCATCTGTACTTTCAGACTCAGATGAGGACTAGCTATTGTCGACTGTACAAAAGCTATAGTCTTTTATACCTTTGGATTTAATAGCATTTTCTTTTTATTGTAATTTCACCCTCTTTAATGTATGTATTTTTTGTACTCACTACATTTTATTCTTTCTATGACAACATTCAGTATTAGATATTCAGTACTGAGTAAAAAAAATAACCCCCCCCCCAAAAAAAAATTTTTTTACACCTTTGAAATTTAATTATTGCTGATTATTGCAATTTTTTCGTATTGTAATTTTCCCCATCCTTATTGTATGTGTTATTTCTATACACTATATTTTATTCTTCATGAATATTTTGAAAATAGTATTATTGTAAATAAAAACATTCTTCGTTTTTTTGCACCTTTGAAATTTACAGTATTCACTTTTTCATTATATTGTTATTCTACGCGATTGTGGCGTTCCATTTTAAATATCTTGGAAATAAAAAATTCTCAACATTTCAGTCTGCCTTTCTTCAAGGATAATAGTTTTGCTGACAATGCTGGATTAACTGACTAGCTATATAATTAATAAGTAAGAGGACTACATGCTTGTCCAATTTGGAAATAATTGGATTCAAAAATTCCTCTGACAGCCAAATTGGACTCGGCCTACGGCCTCGTCCAATTTTGACTATCCTCGGAATTTTTTTCATCCAATTACTTCCAAAGTGGACAGCATGTAGTCCTATTACATATGCTAACGTGTCCATAGCCTTCATAACGGGCGTTATTGAGCCGAGCGAGTCATTACGTCTGAGCGTCGGGGGTGGAAGCGGAATAATTGTCCCTCACTTATTCAGTATTCCTTTCGCTTTTTTTCTGACTTATTCATTATTCATTTAAGATTTTTACGAATATTCATTATTTATTATTGCGTCCTGCTGCTATTGATGATTGATTTCAGACTAGTGTTTTAGCTGGCCGCAAACACCAACAAACATTGTACAGGGTCGAGTTCATACAAGATTTCGATATTCATTCATGCATTATTCCGAATATTCAAGCTCTAGATATTCCTTATTGATTTATTGTTTTAACTCGTTATTCATTCATTATTCCCCTTCCACCCCCGAAAGAGCGAGACGTGAGCGTGGTGTGGGAGATGAGGCCCAATAACGCCTGTTACGCAGGCTAACGTGCGCATCGCACAAGTGGCGGGAAGGTTCTACTGCAGTAAACGGCTTTGTAATCCTATACTTTTTGCTGTTGGTGAGGAGATTTGTTCCGCAGGTGGATTGACAAGTGCTGAATCTACGGTGGCAGAGGCCCGCATCCAAAGGGACACTCAGAAAATAATAATAAGACCGAAAAGCCATTAAAGCCATTCAAAAGCTCTGAGATCAATTTGAAATAGAAGCAAAATGAACTGAACTATGGAATGGAGTAACTAAAGGTGGTGCGGGGCGACACGGCGGCCTTGATTCGGAGTTTTGTGGAAACTGGCATCAAACTGTCCAAGCGTGGATTCAGTACTGGTGTGACAGCTTCCATGAAAAGTGTCATAACCGGGAAAGTCGCTCACATTGGGGGCTTTGCATCCATTGCTGTTCTTTTACCGCTCGTCAATTACATGTTGGTAACTAACGCGATAGAAATCGATGCATCTCGGAAAACCTTTTGGAATGGAGGTAAAGTGGTTGGGCAACACTGCAGCCATGATAAAGAGCTGCGTGGCCTCAAATTGTTCAAAGCTGGTTCCAGGGTTGGCGTGACAGCTGCCAGCGAAGGTGGTGCAGCTTTGTTCTGGGGCCTCAGTACAGCCGGAAGAGTCGCTCACATTATAATTAGTGGCTTCGTACTAAGTGCTGTCCTTTAACTGCTGGACATTTTTAAGCTGGTGACCAGCTCGATATAAACCGATGCATCTCGGAAAGGCAAGAAAGACGAAGAGATGAAGGCATTAAAGGATCCGAGAGAGCTTGCAGAAAACTTGGAAATGGAATAATGCCAGATATGAAAGGACTTTCTCTAAGGCTAGATGATTTCTTTAAAGTAGCATTACTTGCACTGAGTGCGTAACTGGAGCGCATCGCTTGGGGGTCCAATAGCGGTTTTCACACACAACTTTACTCATTTGCTTGACAATATAACTGATCGCGCATGGGAGGCAAGTTCGGACAGAAACTGTCAAATCGCCCATATTTCCTCGAGTCCACGTTCGAGTGTATTGTAATACAAATGACAAAAGTTGCTTGGAAAAAGGGCATATAACAGCTGCCCAATGGCACACATGCCCTGATCATAAGTCACTTAGATGTACTTAAATGTTGATTTGAAATTACCCCCCGATTACTTACCTAACATGTCTAACGAATGGAAGCCAACAGTCTCTACCGTTGGCTAGCGAAGAACCAATCACTTATGTCGCATCGTTGATGCGATTAATGGACAAATATGTCGCATGGCAGTATTACTCCTCCGAGAAGTGAGATACTGTATGTTAATTAAAAAAATAATTATATGGCTAGGGCTTCTAAATATATAACGCGCGCTGTGATTGGCTAGTACTCGGGGCCAGATTTTCCCGTAATGCCCACGGGCATTATGAGCGATGTTAATGCCCGGCTGGTAAAGTGGGAATCTAGAAAATGTGAAAATACATTTGATCCAAATAGTTGGAATGATTTAAAGCTAAATGAAAAGAGACAGTTTCTTTGAAAGTTTTTATTTATTCTTGTGCGATATAATTTTTTTTTGTGTGTGGAAATAATACTGCTGAGTTTTGAATGCTTTCCGGTGAACTGTTTCATTCATCCCAATGCGCCACGGCTCACTTTTCAAGTAATAAAGTGTCAGGCGCAGCCATATCATAAACTTCTTATTACCTCTCTCTAGCTCGGGACCGTACTGGTAGAAAAATAAATCAAAATATGGAGTCTTCTTATTCATTTCGGTTGGAATCAGTCCTTCCTCCTTACAGCTGCAAGCGGGGCTAAATGCTAAATGCCTCTACACTAGAGCACATTAAAAACTGGAAATAAACCATGCATTTTACCCTCTTTCTTTTTTCTCTAAAGATAGAGACAGTTTATATTGTATTCATGTACAACACGGAGCATTTGATCAATTTCTTTCTCCAACTCATCTGCAAGACCCAGAAGCTTCTTGACTGCCTCTGGTTCGTTGTCTCGGTTTCCTCTTCGATGGGAGTCGATCTCCATTGCCGATGTCACCATGGTATAAATATCAAGCGGGAGAAATACAGCACTAACCGCGAATAGACTGATTCGTGCGGCATTGCCTGCTGCTCCTATGAATCTCAGCAATCCTTCGATTCCATCGCTAGCAGCTGTGGTAGCTGCCCTTGCGCCAGCTTTGGCACGTTTGCCCACATCCAGGAGGTTTTTAACCAGTATAACAACATTTGTATCGTAAGTGAGGTGATTTTTCAAGCTACCCACTAATACATTGGGTACTTCGCGATAAAGCTCGTTCAAAAGGGTCTTAACAGGTTCTTCTGCTTTGCAATCGGCCTCAATAATTTCCTGTTCCATTGCAAGCGTTGGCACATTCTTGGAAAATTCTACTTCTCACGACACTCGAGCCAGCTGCAGTTGTCCCACGTCTGGCGCACATTGCTCCTCCTCCTCCAGAGAGGATCAGCGAAGTTCCAAAACTGACAGCAGCAAGACCAAAGCCAGTCGCCACCAAAACGAATCCAGCGATCGAGAAAGATGAACCAGACAGTTTGGCAATGTGGCCATTCTTGTGGTGCTCCGTAATCTTGCCCGCCAATCATCGCAAAGCCTTAACTGTTTCTCGGCGTTTTGATGACCACAACTGGAGGCTAGCTGTGAGCTCCTCCGAGCATTTGATGAGGTCTAGTGGTGAAACGGTTTGACACTATGTCAACTCCTGACTACAACTACCCAATTTGATAAGGTCTTTTGGGCTGTTCTTGCTGTGTGCCATGCCAAAAATTTCGGTGATTCAGTTGTGCGGGATATATGTTTACCTTTAGCCTCGAATCAGTTTTCTAGGAACATGAATAGCTTTCTTTGCCATTTGCATTACAATACTATCTAACGTTGAGGCTACACAACTTCGGGAATGGAAAAACGGAGGTATCTTTATTAAGTTGTTTGTAGACCACGAAAAAAATATCTTAATCAGTCGTGTCACGAGGGATGCCCAAATAATAGACAGCTGCATGCACGTGAACAGAGAAATTATATATTGATTGCTATGGTTAAGCCTATTTCGTCAGCGCAGCATTATATTTATCACGAGACGCTCTTAGCCCGATTAAAATATTGAACTAAAACGAAGCAGTGATTTCATGAACAGACCTAGGAGATACCTAGTGTATCCCACATCTGTTAAAATAAGTGTCAGCGATACAATTTTGCTGGTTAAGCTTAACATTGCGTCAATTTTCTCGGAAAAGGAATAACTCTTCTCTCCTGTTTGCATTACAATTTACAATGCGATGAAATGTGGAAGGGAGACAGTTAAGGACAGGAATTGCAATACAGCGAAAGTGTATGTACTGTAGCTAGATTTCTGTTTTTCGCAGATTGCATTCGAGCACCACGAAAAAGAAATGATACCTTTATCGTTAACGAGAGATGAGTGGCAGATTTGTTAATGTTTACATGCTGGTTTGAAACAGTAAACATCAAATTCCTTCCCGTAAGAACGATGCACGTAAATCCAGTTCCATGATTTATTGTAAACAGAGTAACATTTGCTATGGTTACACCTGTCTCGTAGAACAATAGCAATGACGCTCTACCCTGCAGACTGTCACTCACCTAGGGCTTTTGGCCAATGAGAGCCATAATATCTGTAAAAAAGGCTGTTTGCACGAAAGGTCTCTAAAAGCTTTGAAAATATTCTGCGAGCGAAGTAGGCTGTTGTTGTTCAGAGTGACTCGATTTAACATGGGAGAGATGAGTAAGCTTTTAAAACAAGCTGAAGAACTCAAGTCTTTGGTCGACGATTGTATTAGGAAACGAAAAGCATCCGTTGAAACTCTGCGAGAGTTAGCCGACGTTTTAACGGCCCACCATAACAAAGTTTGTATTGCACAAGTGGCAGGAAGTTCTACAGCAGTAGCCGGTTTTGTCCTTGTGGCGGTTGGCTTCGGTCTTTCCTTTGTCACATTTGGAACATCTCTTATACTTTCTGGCCTTGGTGGGGGAATTTCTGCCGCTGGTGGGTTGACAAGTGCTGGTTCTTCGGTGGCAGAGGCCCGCATCCAAAGGGACACTTTTAACAAAACTCAGAAAATTATGGACGACGACCGAGAAGCCATTAAAGCCATTGAAAAGCTTTGGAAGCAACTTGAAGAAGAAGCCCAGCGAACAGAACTGTGGAATGGAGGTAAGGTGGTGAGCAACACTGCGGCCATGATAAAGAGCAGCGTGGAAACCGGCCTCAAACTGTCCAAAGCTGGGCGTAGGATTGGCATATCTGCTGCCAGCGAAGGTGGTGAAGCCTTGTTTCGCGGCCTCAGTGTAGCTGGAAGAGTCGCTCACATTGGTGGCTTCGCTTTGAGTGCTGTCCTTTTACCGCTCGACATTTACACGTTGGTAACTAGCTCGATGGAAATCGATGCATCTCGGAAAGGGAAGAAAGACAAAGAGCCGAGGGCAGTGAAGAATCTGCGAGAACTTGCAGATAAATTGGAAAAGGATGTGCCGGATATGAGTGGGCTTTCTCTACGGCTAGATGATTTCATCTCAATGGAAACCTGTCCGTTTACTTAAAGGAAAATGTTAGATAAAAACGCAGACTGAAAACCACTTAAGAACAGATCTTAGTAAACGAATGAACTTTGAAAGCGAGTTATTATCAAAGATTTCCTAGGGAATGTTATTTGTTTTAGTGACTCTTGAATTTCAACGAAGGAATCATTTTAAAACTCACACCAATAACGAGTAGAATCCTTAAGTATGTTGTCGCATCAATTGAAGAACTTAAATTTAGACCTATTTAGTACATTAGCACTAGAGACGTAGCTGATATCAAAATTGTTACATGGTGATATCTGATTGTTTTTGTAGCTGCCTAAATGACCGTGCACCGTGGACGGGTTTTCCGAGAAACGCTGTATTAGTTTGTTGTCTGTGGTTTGTTTTTGTTTCCCAGAAAACAAGGAAACGCGATGTTTGTATATCATGCTTTTTTGGCTTGAGTAGGCTTTGTAAAATCTGTGGGTGTCAGACGACTGAATAATTTGAAAATGAGTTGTTTTGATTTCCACGAAAATGTTTTTTTTGGAATGACTCTTGAACAGAACACAAAAATCACCGTTTCTTGGATTTATATCCATCATTTACGGATTTAAACGTTTATGTACAGAAGATTGTTGTAGTATTGTCACTCTACTTTTTGATTATTATTTATGCATTTTTGTGCATAGATCGAATGGTCTTATCTGATAGTTTTAATCGCAGTCTGTAATAAATGTGTGGGGTTTGTTGTTCACTTTATTTTAACTCAATACCAATTTAGCAAATATCAGTTGTATGATTAAATAAACCTGAGCTTGGTCGACTGCATTGTTCCACTGAAAAGTTCTCTAAGTTTTTCTTAAGGATAGGAGCTTTAAATATGTTGTTGGTTTATTAATATGGAATATGGAATATGGAATATGGCAGAATATGGCAATGCTGCAATGGTTCAACAAATTTTAATATCGTCTTGTTTAGCAACACCAATTTGTCTAATTCTGTGAAAGCAATATTTTTGTATATTGGGTTAAAAAAAGCTTCTGACATTTGATCGTGTTTCCTACCTGGTCTTGGAAGGCTTTAACCCTTTTTTTTGAGTTTCTGAGCCTGGGGGGGGGGGGGGCGCACAAAGTGCCCCCCTATAGATCTCGAAAAGTATTTGCCCTCTTGTGATGAAACTTGGCACGTTTATAGTACGTCATTAGCTTAACAGATTGGGTTTATGACGTGTCGATTATGACGTTTCATGACGTCACAATGACGTCACAAAGCAGCCATTTTGAATTTTGAGCCGCCATCTTGAATCCCGAGCATGCAGTCATACAGTTGACAATGACGTCATCGAAAAATATATGTATTAGTTCTAAGAAACATACTTAATCAAAACAAGCACAAAAAAGCAAAGGATTAGATTTTTTTTTCAAACGAAGGGGAAAAAACTGAAAAAAAGTCTGAAAAAAGACAAAAAATAGTCAAAACACCTCCTGAGTAGACGGTTGCTATGGAAATATCAATCATCACAGACACGTCATTGACACAGGAAAATTTTCTCTGATAAATTTCAGGAAAAATCACGAGATTTGGTGGTTATTCGTCCAGCCTTTTATAAGTTATAATTCGTTAAAGTCAGCGCGGGCACAATGTGCCCCCCCCCCCGGGCTAAATATGGTTAAGTTATTAAAAGACTGTCATCATGAGATCCTCTGGGTTTTCCATAAACCTTATGGCTGAAATTTCAGTGAAGCAATTATGTCGGGTTTCTTTACGTTTAGCCTTAAGAATGTTCTCTGAAATGGTGACTTCAGATCATCAATATTTCATTTGCATTTAGAAGCGGGTGAAGAAACAATGAGGCAATCTGTGATAGAACTGAACAAAACAACTACTCAGTGTCCCCTATTAAGCGGAATGTGGGGACCATAGAAGTCACACCTTCATTTGCTACTGGCAATTTTAATTAAAGGTGTATAATTCACGTCAGCTAAAACTTAAGATATGCGACACACTTCATTGACCTAATTGGTAAAACCATGTCTGTAAAATCAGAAACGGTTACCAAGATTCACAAAACCACTGTTTTGAATGGATCATTGCAACGGTGGGCTATGTGATACATTCTAGTTAGAGGCCAAGGGGTCGAGGAACTGGTCCAATAGACTGGCTCCTTCTTCAGAGTGAAACAGATTACACGAATAGATGTTTAACCGTGCCAGTCCAATACTCAAGATTTATATCAATGTAATTTTTACATATGGCTAATAAACCACTCCCAACGAGAAACAAATATTTTCAGTTTATATTTTGTTTAATATTACCAGGTCGTGTTCCGAATTTTGCATCGACTACTCTTGATCATGTCCGTTTCTTTCCCTGCTTTCCTGTGGAGTTGCGGCAGACTTGAATTGCAATCGGACGATCAGTTGTTGAGCTTTGGATGTAGTCGTATTAAATTAGCGTATTGTCTCTTTCAAGCATCGAAGTCAACAAATGCCAAAAGGGGATCCGGAATTGCTGGGAAAACCCCACAAAACTATGACATGTACTATGGGGCTAACAATTGCAGCGGAGTAGCAGGTACACAAAGTACGGTGGAACCTGATAAAGCGACCATTGACGGGCAAAAAATTACGTCATATTAACGGGGCGGTCGTATTTTAAGGGTGGAGTTAATTATGCCTACAAAAAAGAAGGGGGAGCAAAGAGAAAACAGCCGTGGAAGACGTAATAAATTAGAAGGGAAATGACTTGTAACTGGCTGGTAAATAAAGTTCAAAAACACGTTTTGACTTTGCTTTGTCAATTGATACCTTTTTTTTGTAATGTAAGGCATTTATATCAGATTCCAGCCCGCCGAGCTTCAGCTCAAATTAGACGACTTGGCCCTGGTCCCCATTGGTTCTCCCTTCACTATGGTAAGGCAGCGGAAACTGCTGATGACACGGTTAAGAAATGGCTAGATGCCTACATAGCGTAGATGCCAGTGATTGTATCAGCATACACTCGTAGGGCGTTGAAACATATAAAGTATCAGAAGGGAATTAAATGAGTGCTTACCAAATTTGAAGCCAGTGGCTTGGCGTTTGTAAGACCAACACTTCCGTAGGCGCGCAGATTATGATTTGACCGTTAGTATGGACACTGTAGACCTAGAACTATGGACCGTGATGTTCTCAGGTTTAGCTAAACCCAATTGCAATGTCTGCTGGAGTCCCTACCACATTCAAGACGACTGTCCTTCCGCTGACAACAGAAAGCCTCGCCGAATCTAGGCCGTCTACTTTGACCTCAACAACGCCTCCGGTTGCAGGCGCCGAAACATGTGTGTCGCCGCTGCTATTCCAGCAACCACACCTCCCCAGCGTTTCTAAAGTAGACGTACAGCACCATAAGTGCCCTTACGTACTACCTCCTCGACATCGAACGAGCGCGTCAAAATGTAAAGTAGAGCAACTAAGGCGCCATTTAAAGGCACGCGTATACTCACCTATTGACACTGATCGTTTAGATAAGATAATAAGCCAATCAGAAGGAATTTTATCTTTGTCCCCACATTAGTATGAGTCTTTCCCAAGCTATAAGGTTTGATACCTAAATAAAAGTTTCTATCTATCACCCGGATCGTACTTTTGTCTTTCGTCTGCTTAGCACGCTTGAGGAACGCGTACGCATTGGTTATTCGGGTCCCCGTTCATCCCGGGTTTCCCCTAACCTAATCCCTACCGCTCAGCACCCCAAGGCAGTTACCAAGGAAGTGGAACTAGGCAGAATAACATGAACCTAACCCCCCCCCCAACCCCCTCTACCTAATTCTCAATGCTATCCAGTTGGTGTGCTCCCGCCAAAACATTCGATTAAATGGTGCACCATATACCCCCTCTTCTATCCTCAAGGGGATAGCATTAACGACCATACTCCCATAGACCCGTGTTCTCTCTTTCATCCCGTTTCCCGATGCTATTCGTATCCTTCAGTCCCTGGGAATGGGAGCCTTCATGTCTAAAACCGACCTCAAAGTGGGCTTTCGCTTGTTACCAATTCACCCTAACGACTGGAGCTTGCTGGGTATTTACTGGCAATCTCAGGGCTAAACGTTGATTTCCACTGTTGCATAAGATTTACGTGCGTACGGGCGTGAATCTAACTAGCTTTACGTGCGTAAGTAAAATTAGAGACGATGTATGAACGGCGTACGTAAACGTTAAAAGTTGAAAACTTTCAACGTAAAATTTACGCAACGGTAGAAATCAACCTCAAGTCCTTCACAAACCTTTGGCGTTTGCCAATCAAAGGATTGGCATTCTTCAGTTCGCGTGTAAGGTGGTGGCTCTGGGCAGAACACTTCAGTATGCGATAAATATGACTAGGGGGGTCACCAGTTGTTTTCAATACGTGCGGCGTAATAGAGAGTTCTTTAAGGGTCTTGATACGTGGAGGGTTTTCTTCAAGCAATGGAACGGGCGTTCCTCTCAAGTTGAGTCTTCCACTACCTCAGACCCTCATCCAGAGCACATGTTGCCCAGCAGCACAATAGGTTTTGGTTAGGTCGCTTGCCCCCCCCCCCCCCCCCCCCGACTCCCCAACATGTGCTTAAACAAGGATCGGGTGTTACTATCGAGTGGCGAAAACAGTTCCCCGTTGTTGTCGCTTGCGTTGTAAATTAAGGCATCCCTTTTTGCGGGAAACTGGCCCATCAGTTTTGGTACGACAATGAACCAGTAGTCGCCATCATCAATTCTGGGCACTCGAAGGCACCCCGTATTTTGGATTTGGTCAGGTTTTTAGTTCTCCGCATTGCCTTGAAACACGGTTTGTTGGCACGCGCTCGTCCTGTTCCAGGCGTTTGAAACGATACTGCTGATGCGCTCTCCCTCCTTCAGATGCAACGTTTCTGGGGTTTCGCTCCCGGCCCCGACTCAGCTCCCTCCCCCTTCTCCGCCGGTACAGCCTTTACCACTTGTAGACATTGTCTAGCTATAAAAGTTCAAGCCTTTAACTGTTCAAGATTCACTTTAGCAAAACACCCCTGGCCCTCCCCCACTTTTTCTCTTTGGAGATGGGATGACTGTGTTGTTTGTGCTTTTCAATTACCTAGGGACACTCCTGCGTGGTGAGGTTAAGTCTGCGCAGTGTCTTCCCCCAAGTTTGTCGGCTTTCTTGCCTTTATGTGTCGCCTGCTGACCAATACTCTTGTCCAATCCAGCAATTAATTTTACCATGTTACGAAAGTTTTAGGTGGTATTTCGCCAAAGAGACACCCTAGTTAAAGGGGCATAGTCACGCTAACTTAGTTCACTTTAAAAATCAAAAATAATTATGTCCTCACATCAATGAACGCCCGCAAATAATGGTCTAGTTTTGTTGCCAAAGACTATAATACTTCACTGAAACTATTTTCTGTCGTCTGTTGCTACGGATGGAAATGGATTGCAACTTGAAAAAATTAGGCTAACCTATTCAAAAATTTTCAGCGTGTTGACATTAAATCGATATTAAATGGTCATGCTTTGTTTTCTCTTTAATGAAATTAAGTTAATATGTTCCCTTAAATGATCAAACACAATGTTGGGCATGGATAAAGTTAGCTACTGATAAATTTGGCACAGTTTTGACCAAAAAATCTGTGAAATGCTCGTGACTATGCCCCTTAAGGACCAGGGAAAACACCGTTGTATTATCGATATCGTACAGATTAAGAAGCCCTGCAAATAAGTTATTTTTAATTCGTGATGCTTAAGGATCCCGTTTCTCGACCTTGACTGACCTCTCGGCGTTTGTTTCACGAAATCACTATTCCTTCCAAATATACTTCTTTGTTTGTTTTAGGCCTTCTATGATTGGTAATTTCCGATAGAAACTAACTGTGTTTGGTTTAAATGCCAGAACGTTCCTTCACTCGGCTAAAATCTTAGTATCTGAACAAATGTTTGACGCAGAGGGGGATAAGTTTGATAATTGTGCTATATTTGCACCTACTTCCTCAATGACCAAATGACCATTCTTACACCCGTCAACCACCCTTCAAACCTGAACCTTGATCACGAGAAAGATTTTTTTCTTCGAACGTATTCTGTAAATTAGGTAAGCTGCAAAGGTACTTGACGTAAGCGAAACACCTTGCTTGTTGTTTGGATAAACTAGTATAGTTACAAAATGGGAGAGCAAAGCAAGCTTTTAAAACAAGCCGAAGAGCTCAAGCCTTTGGTCGACGACTGGATTAGGAAACGAAAAGCATCCGTTGAAACTTTGCGTGAGTTAGCCGACGAACTAATGAACCACCACAAAAACGTGTGTATTGCACAAGCGGCAGGAAGTTCTACCGCGATTGCCGGATTTGTCCTTGTGGCTGTTGGCTTTGGTCTCTCCTTTGCTACATTTGGAGCGTCTCTTTTACTTTCTGGAGTTGGCGGGGGTATTTGTGCCGCAGGTGGATTAACAGCTGCTGGTTCTTCCATCAAAGATTTGCGCATCCAAAAGGGAACTTTCGACAAAGCTCAGGAAATCAAAGATGAAGACCGAAAAGCAACAGAAGCTATTCAAAAGCGTTACGAACAATTCCAAGTAGAGGTACAGTTAACCAAGGTCGGAAATGGAGTTAAGCTCGTGGGTAACACTGCGAGTATGATGAAGAGCTGTGTGCATACTGGCGTCAAACTGGGGAGGGTTGGATGGAGAGCTGCCAGCGAGAGCGGTGAAGTCCTCTTTCGCGGCCTCAGTACAGCTGGCAGAGTCGCTCACATTGGTGGCTTTGCAGTTAGTGCTGTCCTTTTACCGCTTGACATTTACACCTTGGTGACTAGCGCGAGGGAAATCGACGCGGCTCGGAAAGGCAAGAAAGAGCAATAACCGGAAGCAGTCAAGAAGCTCCGAGGGCTTGCAGATGAATTGGAAAAGGATATGCCAGATGAAAATGTGCTTTTTCGACAACTAGATGACATCATCTTAACGGAAACCCTCTCTTTTACTTAAACGGAAGTGGCACGTGCATGAATAAAAATAATGAGAACACATAACACTACTATAGGACACTTCTTAGAATCACAGCTGAACTTTAAGGGCTAGTTATTTTGATTTCGTAGAAAATGTGCTTTTTGAATTTAAACCGGAGCGATCATTATTTTTAGAACTTTGGTTGTGTGTTGACTAATGCAATACGTGCTAGCATTCATTTTAATCAATGTAGACTAAGCCAACGTTATAGCAAGACTTATGACATTTGATAGTCTTGAAAGCAACCTTTATGACCGAGCTGGTTTTCCGGGAAATGCCGGATTATGGTTGGTTGTTTGCAGTTTGTTGTATAGTTTCCTTGCTTTTATGTACTACCTCATTGATATAGCCGTCGATATTTTAGCTCAGTACCAGGCCAACAATTATATTTATACGAATAAATAAACTAGAGGTTAATTATACGAATGCATTTTTTTTCACGCCATTTCAAAAGTTCTCTACTTTAAAAATGTTTTTTTAGGGAAATTACCGTATTTACTCGATTAAACGCCGCGGCGTTTAATAAATTTTTAACCTTTCCGATGCGGCGTTTATTCAAGGGCGGCGTTTATTCGAGGGCGGCGTTTATTTCAAAATCATATTTCTTAAGTCACTGATAATAATTACGGTAAATCATTCGTAAATACTATGTAAAACAGAAACATGTTTAAAGTTCCAATGTCTCGCTTTTTTTCTGAGATAGAATCATAATTGTCTGGCTTGTGATATGTACAACGTTCATGTGTAGATTACCGACTTTTACCGTTCTTGTTATTTTTTTTTCTTATAATCCTCGAATAAACGCTGCATTTTTCTTATTGGGTGCGGCGTTTATTCGAGGGCGGCGTTTATTGGTAATTTTGCTTCCATCTGCGGCGTTTAATCGAGGGCGGCGTTTATTCGAGGGCGGCGTTTAATCGAGTAAATACGGTATGTCACGGGGAGTTTGCTGGCATTTTTCAAAACTATGCGAAAATTATGGATACGTTCGTTCGCTCTCACACAGAAATGCAACTAGAAAACCAAGAGGAAGAAATCGTTCAAATTTATTTTCGCAAGCCGGAGAGCAAACCATGAGAAGACGAACGTTTTCAAGTTGTAATCCATTTCCACCGATCCCGGCAGTCTTTTGCCAATGGCACGTAATGGTAATTTCTCTGCACTCGTGTCTTTGTCCACCTTTTTGTGGTGGGTCATTTTTTTAGGTTTTCATTAGCGTAAATGTGATTTTTGGCTTGTCAAAATGTCATTGAAAAGGCTGAAGTTGTCCCTTTAGGGGTGAGCATATTAATTTTTTTCCGCATTACTGTGGGGCGCTATAGATGACTTTTAAAACGGCTTGGAGCGTGAGATTAGCTTGGGGGCTCACTAAATGTTATAACATTATTTTGCTTGTTAGCAAAAATTTAACGTTTTTTGAAAGCAGGTGAAGCCAGTTTAGTTCGATTTTACTTCAAAATGGGTTTGTGTTCGAGTGAAGAATATTTCTGTTGTTAATTTCACCCCGCTCAGCAGAACAGTTGACCTCGGATTCCGTGTGTCAGCTTTGCGCGAAAAAACGGAACAGTCGACTAGCTGAGTAATGTTGAACGAAGTAAAAACATCAGTTTAACTTATTCCTCCCAACAGCGTTCAATAAGTTCAACTTGCTGAATGACTTATTAAGAAGCTGAGCAATCACAACGACAACGTTGTAAGGATTTCCACACAGTTTTGGGTCAAAACCACGCTGAAATTAAAACAAACTTGCCGTGTACGAAATGCCCCTAAAACATCAAGGGGAAGCTACGGAGTGATTTTCTTCAACAGCACTTAAGTGGCAATGTCTGTAAGAGCGGTCCACTGCATTTCGGGTCAGAAAAAAGTTTTCCCTCAAACTTTGTCCAGGAAACCATCTCGGGTCACAAGTAAAGGAAACAAGTTTCGTTTTGGAAATACGCTAAAATATTTTTTTTAGAGCCCACAACAGTAAGAGCGGCAAAAGCCGTAAATTAGCGCCTGGCCAGACACGAAAATTGTATAAGTTGGCGACCTCACTGCTCAGAAACCACAACACGCAGCAAAAAAATGTTATTATTTTTAAGTTAAGAGGTCCTTCAAGGGTGTAAAGCGTATGTTAAATTTAATTTGTGTTGAGGTGGAAGCTCGTGATAATTAAGAGCCACAGTCTGTAACTTTCGAGAATCCGCGGTCAGGAAGCGAAAATTCGAATTTTCTTTTTCTACACCAAAAAGACCCTTTTGGTGAACCTTTTTAAAAAATGATACCCAAAAGTTCCAGCGAGGCCTTATTTTGACAAAAGCGGGCAAAGTTCGAAAAGCTGCCCAACCGCCGTCGAAGCCCGAGGTAAATTATGCAAATTAGCGTATTTTCAACTCGCTAGAACATGACCACAAAAGCTCGGATTAAATTCACTTTTTCGCCATTTGTTAGTCATCCCTTGGACTTCCTTTCAAACTATATTTCATTGCCATGTTAACAATTTTTGTTTGCTATCCACACGCTTAAAAGATATGACATTCGCTCTTCAGTTGATTCATCAAATTTTACCTTATTTCGAAAAATCACAGCGCCAGGGGTATACGTATCTAGAGGCCAAAAAGGGATTCTATCGAACGGACAATTATTCTTCTTTATCATACTGAAATGGTTAGTTTGGCCCGTAAAAAGCAAGCGCGCTAGAGGCAAAAACGTAGAGCCCATTTTCACATATTTCGCCGTTTTCTCAGTTGTTCTCATTTTACAAGCGGCACTTCGTTTTGAAGCAAAGCACAACAGTATTGGTCAGCGATCCCATTTTTATTTGTTTAATTTACATTTTTCAATTGTTGCAATAACCTGACTTTGTTTCTCAGGGAAACCAGATTATTTTCAAATACGGAAAATGTGAAGTACTGAATAAACAATTCAAATTGCTTACACGTGCGAGTGAGGCATAACTGAAAGATCGCCTTGCGCACAATGCTCTATAAGGTATAGTTTGAACGTCGCTGACTCGCTTATTTCCCATTTCAGCGACTTTTTATACATTTTAAGCTGACATCTTAATCAGGCGCTGTCCGTTCGAGGAATTTTGAAATGAAAATCAGTGTTGTTGGCCGTGGCGGGTTTCAGTAAAACCGTCTGTAATTAATAAACTGTATTCGAACGCGAAGGCAGCGAAAACGATTGTGCACGTAAATGCGAGATGTACAGTTTGCACTCCTACACGTCGAAGTGTGCAGTGTTAATTTAGCTTGAATCACACAGTCCTGATTATAAGCTTCAAGTCACTTTCTGAGAAAACAATTTGGTCTATAGCTATTTCGTCCTATTCTATGTCTTCTATAGATACATTTGCATACAGTATCGTTCGCCCGTAATTTGTCTTCGTGTAATTCTGTAGCCTTAGTTTGACTAAAAATCGTAAAAAGCTGACTTACCTGTTTTAAGGCTGGATGTTTGTGCTAAATTTGCTGAAGACATTGGTTTCCTCGCAAAGCAAAGATGGAACATGTGCAAGAAATGCTATTAAATCGTGGCAACAAAACGTCACATTGCGTGACAAATGAAACGTGATATACTTGTGCGGGAAAATGGCCAGGAAATCCTATGTCAATATTTGCGTGAACATTGACCTTTTTCTTACCCGAGTAGCTGAACATTTTTCACAAAAATTGTTTAAATGCTAGGAAAGATTTTTTTTGGCCAGAACAATAATAAAAATGAAGAGAATAAAAATCAAAAACAAGTGATGCGAACTAGTGATGGCACCTTGTTGCAGGAACCCTGAAAAAGAGAAAACAAACAAAAACAAAACAAACACGTCTTCTTGTCAGTCAAACCCACGAATGAAAAAAAACCCACAGTCTACTCGGCTAATGAAAAAAGCAAACAAATCACGCCAGTTTCGAAACTTCATTGCTTCATTTCTCAATACTTGTACTATCTAGCATCAACGTCAGTTTGCTAATATGACATCTTGTAGCTTTTCGTCCTTATTCAACTGCACTACGCCATGTGGATCAAGCTCCAGAAATCCACAAGATTTGCAATGTGTCACCCTGAAAGAATGCACAAAGGACGTTAACCCTCATCTTAAATCACTTAAAGTCGGCGCGGATGAAGCAATTCGCGATGAAATGACGCTGTTATTGGTGAGAGCAGGTAAAGTTTTCCTTTAAGCGAACTCGCACCTCCTCTTTGTGTCTTTGGAGGATTTAGAATATGCATTTACTAATAGGCGGCACTGCACACCTCTTTACGTCTCCTTCAGGTATATTCCCAGTAGAGATGTCCCACTTATCGCTGACTATTTGCCCACACCACCGTGAGAAGTACGGTCTTCGTTGGAGGAGTGGAAAAGTGAGATGTTGCGCTCAAGATGAAGTGGCAGGACACAAATCTTCAACAGTGAAAGGTGACCGAGGGATGAACAGTAACGTCGTTTGTCTCTAATAAAGCCGGGGAACTTTATCCTGTTGGACCTCGTAAGTAATCTTTTCAACACTAAATGGCTCATATTTTAAACATGATAGGCAGTGTAAGGCATTTTAGCCGTTTTTGTTAGATAATGTTCAAGCAAATATATCTATCAAAAAATCATGTAAATGAACTATTTCAGCTAATATTTATCCACCTTTTACTTTTTATACCTCATGGGTTTAGCAATATGCAAGCGCTGCAGAGAGCATTTGCAAGAACTGTTGAAAACCGCTGGTCCAAGCAAGTTGTCTCCTGTCGCTGAAACACCCCTAGATAAAGAAAGCTCTGAAAGCAGCGAAAAAGAAGCAACACAGGTATGGTACAACGGATACAAGTTACACACAAGCAAATTGCTCCAAGTTGCCCAAGTCGCTCGTTCTAACTATGGAGGACGCACGCGCAATCCACGCGCGTGAAGTAAAATGGCGGCTGGTACTACCCAAAATCACAGGGATAAGCAAATTGAATAACTTCCGTTTCGATGATGGAAAGCTCTTAGCCTGGAGGGCTTATGCTGTTGGAAGTGGCAAGCTACTTAACGTAGCAATGGACACAGGTAGGAAAGTTAAGTAACGTATTGAAACAGTTAAACTTATTATATGACACCAGCAAAGTACCAAGAAAGCTAATCATAAAGAAGATGGCGCCCCTTTACGTGTCTCATACATTTTTCACTTCCCGGAAAAGTGGAGGCTGATGTAAGGAGTGGTTACTCGTGGAGTTTGACAACAGTGAGTCATATTGTTTGATTAACTATGCGGAGGGATTAAGTCAGGGAATTTAAAATTTTAGGGTGTATATTCTTTATAAGCGCATTTTCAATGAGACTGTGGATACGTTCGTGCATATTGCT
The DNA here is from genome assembly GCA_964030785.1 of Siderastrea siderea. Classification (NCBI taxonomy): domain Eukaryota; kingdom Metazoa; phylum Cnidaria; class Anthozoa; order Scleractinia; family Rhizangiidae; genus Siderastrea; species Siderastrea siderea. Next base: position 37,986,660 of record OZ034973.1, on the reverse strand, counting down.
GTAGTTCTGGAATTTCCTTGCACTCAGTTAATTATTAGTGAATTTATATGGCTGCCTATGTAAGAGGATTGATAGCTGATTTTGTTGTTTCCTTTGCATAGTAACAGTTACAGTAACGTCAATATTGTTTTTCGACTAGATGGTGGTTACAGATGGTTTGATGGCATGTTCTCTAATGTAGACTTCAAAGTTATCACCGCAAAAAAGACGACTGAGAGGGCTACGACGAGTGAGAAGGCTGCGGAAAAGAAAGATGAAGATCGGCCATCAGAAGACATCGATTATTCTGGGGCTTATCCTTGTCCACAAGAAGGATGCATCAGGGTCTTTCAAAAGCTATCTAACCTAGAACTGCATCTTTCTGTGGAAAAATGTTCGCGTTCACTCGAGAGACTTTCCCTTTTAGACCTAGCAAAGACGGAATACGCCGCAGTCCTACAGGAAGGAGTCTCAACTATACTAACCCTCGAACCCACGTCAACGCTTTCGTTTAGCCTCAGCGTCTCCTAAGGAGGGATGGGCTCTGCAAGAATCGAGAAAGGCTTACCGTTTTAATGAGAAACAAAGAAGATATTTGGAAGCGAAGCTTAATCTTGGGCAGTCGACGGGAAGAAAGGTTGACCCTGACTTCGTGGCGAAAGAGATGAGGCGAGCCTTGGATTCGGATGGCAAACGACTATTCAGACCATCTGAATTTCTCACAGCGCAACAAATCACGTCTCTTTTTGCTCGACTTGCGGCCAAACTTCGCCATCAATTTGTTGCAAAGGAAGATGACATTTTGCGCTGTGGAGGAGGAGGCAAACTTTCAAACGGCAAGAGAAGACATTCTGTCCGAGATTGAAGTAGAGCATCCCATTGTCTTCGACCAGTACAATCTCTGTGCCTTGGTCGTTAACAATTCATTGAAAAACTTGAAAATGGGTTTGCTCGAGATGCTCTGTGAGAAATTGGAATTAGAGGTGTCTACTCAATCCGGTCGCAGAAAAAAGGCCTCGTATACTGCGGCGCTTACTGATCTTGTTGCTGGTTGTTCCTGTGGCGGCCGCTCTTGACTGTCAGGAGCCGATTAACACTCTCATTTTATACGATCCCCCTCGGGGGGACTCCTAAATGAAAGTGACGGAAATGCTCGTCGTCTCGGTTAGGGGTGCGAATTGCAGATTTTGGTGTCGCTTAGGGTTTACGGTAAGCCAATATTTTTACCCATCGCTTAGGGTTGTGCTTAAAGAAACATCTATATGAAAAACCAAACACCGTCAATCTTTAGCGCAATTAAAATCACTGTAGCTCTTACTTGCTGGTCTGTTTTAGCATAATTATCTCCCTTAGAGGTCAAATTAAGCCGGAGCCAGGCCCAGATTGGTCTCCTTTAGGGGTGTAGTTCTACTTTTCCGACGATCATCCCCGCCACTTTCATACGAGAGTTCCCCCCAGGATACGATCATACAATCTCTATAACCCGAAACTCTTTTAGTTCGAATTAATCTAAGCTAAATAGAACTACTTATCTCACTTCATCACAGTAAAACTCGATAGCAAGACCTTTCGTTTAAGCGGGTTAGTTCTGGGTATCCATTGACGGTTTAAGTTGAGTTATGGAAATTCTACTGTACATCGAAAACCGTCATTTCCTTGAATTGTCATATGAGAGGCTGGACCACCAAGCCAGAATAAATCATGATTCCTTCGCATATGGTTTTCAAAATCAAAATTTTGGCGTGTCGGGTTTTCTGTTTACGTACCTGCGGAGGTGGAACCGTTTATATTTGGGGAAGCCTTTTTGTTTTGTTTAGATGTTTTAGTCCGAACGTTTTATTCCGTGGCTACATATAAACACTTGGCACAGATTTTATTTTACTCAGGAGCTTAAGATAGGAAACGACGCGGTTGCTTCGTGTTACTGGACATTCTCACTTGTGCTAAAGCCTTGCATTTTTGCAATTTACTCATACCCCTCACTTCCACCCTCCCCCTCCCCCTCCCGCCAAAGAAAATTGTCATGTATGAAGGACAATCGTAAATCAGGCCTTCCAAAATCTCTCCATTTTTTATCGGTTGCTGGAATGCATCCTATTTTCATCCCCAAGTTATGGGAATATCCTTTTCTGTATTCTCAAACGTTCATATTATTATTAATTTTTTATATAAATTTATTTCTGGCTTTGTTTTTGTTATTGGTTTTGTCGATGAGTCGAAAACATTTCCTTAGGGATTAATGTGTTAGTTTTCTGCCACTCTTCTTGTGGTTTTTGTTTTCCTTTTCCTTTTTCTGTTTTCTTTTTCTAATTTTCGCGGACGCGCTGCGGTGCATATCCATGTAATTCTGTATGTCACGCAACGTGACAACCTGTGACAAAAACCTACACCTACCAGGAAGAAAATTCCAATTTGCTGCCTTCTCTTCGAAGGGGATAAGACATCTTCCGCATTGTTCAGACGTCTGTACCACAAAAAGACGAGTAAGTGAATAACTATACTTATATAGGCAACAAAAAAGATTTCGTAGGTGGCCTTTGACTCCAGTCGGATATTTGAATTGAAATCAGAGCGAACAGAGAGAAGCGCCTTATACAAATAATGTATCTTCCTTTATACCTATTTATATTAACATAGTCTCAGCAGCAACATGTTGTTGACAGTGTTGTTATACATGTTTAAGCGTTACTTTGTACGGCGCAAAATCAAAATTTTAGTGATATTAGATTGTCTGTAGTGTGGTGTGACGCAGTAGAATTTATCTCTTGTGGTACACGTTGTAATATTTGTCGTTCAAAGTTCCTATTAAAGTAAGCAAGACTAGTAATCAGTACGTCAACTAAAAGCATATCGATTGGCGAAATATGGAAAGGTGGCTACTCGGCGGTTTTCTATTACAAACCTAATTCTTTTCGACGTTTGTACAGCTTCTTGTTCGAATTCCCCGTACACACGTAAGAGGATTGTTTATTTAGTGCTTGAACGTTCCCGTATTTGAAAATAATCTAGTTTGATTAAAAAAGTCAAGTTATTGCTACAGATATAAAGTGTTAAAATTTAAAAACAAATAAAATAGGGAGCATTGACCAAAATGACCAACGTATCATTGATTTTTGTTTCAAAATGATATGCAGCTTGTAATATGAGAACAACAGAGAAAACGAAATGTGTGAAAATGGGTTCTACGTTTTTGCCTCTAGCGCGCTTGCTTTTTACGGGCCAAACTAACCATTTCAGTATGGTAAAGAAGAATAATTGCCCGTTCGATAGAATCCCTTTTTCCCCTGTAGATACGTATACCCCCGGCACTGTGATCTTCCGAAATAAGGTAAAATTTGATGAATCAACTGAAGAGCGAATGTTATATTTTTTAAGCGTGTAAATAGCAAACAAAAATTGTTAACTTGGCAATGAAATATAGCTTAAAAGGAAGTCCAAGGGATAAAAACCAAATGGTGAAAAAGTGAATTTAGTCCGAGCTTTTGTTGTCATGTTCTGGCGAGTTGAAAATACGCTAATTTGCATAATTTACCTCGGCCTTCGACGGCGGTTGGGCAGCTTTTCGAACTTTGCCCGTTTTTGTCAAAATAAGGCCTCGCTGGAACTTTTGGGTATCATTTTTTAAAAAGGTTCACCAAAAGGGTCTTTTTGGTGTAGAAAAAGAAAATTCGAATTTTCGCTTCCTGACCGCGGATTCTCGAAAGTTACAGACTGTGGCTCTTAATATATTAACACTCATCTGAGCGCTTTCTGAAAACTCGCAAAAGTACCCTGTCTTCGTCGGCCTTTATTTCCCGAGTCCAGACCGAGTCGCTCTAAATTCCTATCGAAGTGCGTTAATGAGATGTCAGGGAGTACAGAAATATAAAAATACCTTGCGCTTTTTATCGTCCTTTACCACAGTGACTTCGAACTTTTGGTGATTTTTGCGAATATGACACACGCATTATGCAAATTAGGTTGTTGAGCAAATTCGGATCGTGTGAACTGAATAGCTTCTAGATTTTAAGATTTCTCCATTTCAAGTCATAAATACAGAAAAGCATACACAAATAGAAGTTTTGAACTGTTCAAATTGATGAAATAAGCGAATTACTGAGTCCTGATCTTTGGATGCTAATCCGGAGAATTGCGTGACTCGCATTATGCAAATTGGGTTGTCTGCTAAACTTGGTCCGTTCCGGTAACCGTTGCAAAAAACCTTTTTAACTGTTTGGATCCCACTTTTGTTTTAATTGAATATTAAAGAAATGTTAAGACTACATGCACTGTAGGTAGACAACGTTGACGATGAATTCAGCAAGTTACAGTACTGACTTCTATTCATGTGTCATTTGTATAACTCTGTTTGCAATGAAATGGACAGCGTGTTGGATAAAAAGGAATCTCTACTTTTTTGTGGTCGGGTTTTGACTTTTTATGTCTTCGATTTGCTCTTTTGATCTTCCTTTTCCACAACGCCTTCGAACTTTTGGTGCTTTTGTCCCAGGGGGAGAGACACTTGACCAACTGAGGGTTTGAGGGCCTGACTGTGTAGGACAAAAAAAAGCCCTAAATTACCTACTCTGTTTAGGACATACCTAATCGTACCTTTTTGGTACGCTTCGGCGGCATATCAGGCGAGTTTGGTCGAGCCGTGGTTCGTATTTTGGCGAGACGTAGTCGAGACAAAATACCCATGGTGAGACCAAACGAGCTTGATATGCTGCCGAAGCGTACTAAAAAAGGTGCGATTAGGTATTTACCGTACCCAAATTCGTCCTAAAACCGGGCTTTTTTTAGTTACCGTGATCAGTCAGGCGTTGTAGAGCGACACGTATTTACACTTTACTGGTCGTCAATACTCTTCTCCAACTCCTCGTCTGCCATTTTATTTAATTCTTTTGTTTGGAGTTTCATTTTCTGAATCTTGAAGTCCAAGTTAAGAAAGAAATTTGGAAAATCCGGCTCCATTTTGAAACCAAAAAAGTTTCAGCGCTGTCCGTAAAGTTCACTCGAGCGCCCGCAAGTGTAGCCGCTTCCAATTTTGGCGCGAAATTGTATTTTTTTCTTTCTTACCGTTAAACAAATTACTTTCTCGTTTAACAAATGTAATAGTTTTACGTTTCGTTGTATTTCTGTTGTAATTTTCGCCTCTAAAGTCTGCAAAAAAAAATGCGAGTTTCACAAACTGTCCATGATATCGTAGGATATCACGTCAGTGACTTGATATCGTAGATTACCGTACCCAAATTGCGAATTAGCCAATCAGAAGCCTTGTTTACTGTCCTGATTTTCTACGATATCAAGTCACTGACCTGATATCCTACGATATCATGGACAGTTTGTGAAACTCGCATTTTTTTGCAGACTTTAGAGGCGAAAATTACAACAGAAATACAACGAAACGTAAAACTGTTACCTTTGTTAAACGAGAAAGTAATTTGTTTAACGGTAAGAGAGGGGAAAAAAATGCAATTTCGCGCCAAAACTGGAAGTGGCTACACTGGCGGGCGCTCGCGTGAAATTTACGGACAGCGCTTCCAAATTTCTTTCTTAACTTGGACTTCCAAGATTCAGAGAATGAAACTCCAAACAAAAGAATTAAATAAAATGGCAGATGAGGAGTTAGAGAAGAGTATTGACTACCAGAAAAGTGTAAATACGTGTCGCTCTACAATGCCTAACTGATCACGGTAACTGAAAAAAAAAAAAAACGCCGGGTTTTAGGACGAATTTGGGTACGGTAAATACCTAATCGCACCTTTTTTGGTTCCCTCCGGCAGCATATCAAGCTCGTTTGGTCTCACCATGGGTATTTTGGCTCGACTATGTCTCGCCAAAATACGAACCATGGCTCGACCAAACTCGCCTGATATGCCGCCGAAGCGTACCAAAAAGGTACGCTTAGGTATAAAAATCATGACAGTAAACAAGGCTTCTGATTGGCTAATTCACAATTTGGGTACGTAAGCACCCTCTATTTTAGGTCCCTGTTTAGAGCAAATGATTATTATACCAACTCCCTTGTTTTACACAATTTTAAGTGTTTCAAAGACCAGCAAACGTCCCCGATCTAGGATACCTAAATGCTGTGTAAGCCATATTTAATGACGACAATGGGGTCTGACCATACCCTGTTTACGACAAGTTGATATCCTATTTAGGACAGAATCGGTTAAAATTTTGTATCCTGTTTAGGACAGAGAGGCCAAAAACCATGCCTTGTCCAGCGGCACGTCCCCGTATAGGCAATATGGGGGAGTAACCCCCGCCCTGGGTTTTTTTTCCGGGGCTTTTGTTAAGCGCTTTATTTTGTTTATGCAAACGCTTGAGACAAGCAAGGTTGTTTGCGTGTCAAAGACCGCGGATTATAAGCTGCCGATGTTTGGATGCTTTGGGGCAAAATGTGACGAAAATTTTGCCAACTGGATTTTTTGCCAAATAAGAGACGTGTAACTTTTTGGATCTCTCTTTCATCGATGTTTAATTTGAAACGGCTAAAGCCATGTGTTCATGGGATAGTCACCTGGTCACAGATGCCCGTTTTTAAAACAGTGCTCTGGTTCCTTTTCTTCAGTTCAATCAAAAGAATTGGATATCATTGTATCAGTTTTGATATAAAAAAGCTTCAACAGCGAAAACAAAAAAGTCTAATTCTGCATCATTCTGCATCGCGTGTTTTGATTTCATGTCCAAATTCAATTAAGACCTAACTCTTAAAGAACTGGAGGCTTCTTGGAACCTTGCTGACTTCGAGTGGAAGCGCCTCACAGACGACGGTGAATCGCTTAACTTTCGAGCTACTTTCGCACTCTGGTGAAGGTGTCTTTTGATAAGCCATTTCGGAATTGTCTTAAGCCTCTCTATCGAAGGCAGGCTAGGTGCACACCTTTAATATTTAAAAATATGGTCTTATTTACACGTGAATGAAAACTAATTTTCATATGAAAGGTTGTGCACATAGCCTCGCTTTGAAAGGGAGGCTTAAAGCAATTGTGGTCAACCTAAATGTGTTATACAAGATTTACAACGTGTCTTGAACTGTTCAGCAAGACTCATTTATTCAACAAGTAAATTTGAACATGTCACACCTTTGCTTTTAAGTCTTCACTGGCTTCCTGTTGAACAAAGGATTATTTTCAAGATCGCTCTGGTTGCATTCAAAGCTCTTCATGACGCTGCTCCCAGTTACATCACGGAACTTCTAAGGCCTTACAAGCCTAGCACACAGGACACTGAGATCATCTAGTCATTATCTCCTTGGTTTCCCAGATTTAATCTGAAAACGTATGGCGGTCGTTCCTTTACAGTTGCCGCTCCGACCATATGGAACAGCCTTCCCTTAGAATTAAGAAAATGTGTATCTCTTTCGACTTTTAAGTCTAAACTTAAGACTTGGCTGTTTAAAGAAGCTTTTGGCTAGGAATTCTGATTTATTTATCGTTATGATCAATTTTAGTTCATTTTTATTTATTGTTTTTTAAGATTATTTGTAGATTAACGTAATGACAACTTTGTAAAGCACCATTGAACCATTGGGAAATGGCGCTATAGAAGTTTATAATAATAATAATAATAATAATAATAATAATTATTATTATTATTAGTTGGGAAATGGCCTATTTCACTTCTCGCTCACAGGTCTGATTAAATTCTCGACTTAAACAAAGAACTACCCCTAAGTTCCGCATCCTTTGAACAGTTCACTTGAAGGATAAACATTTCTTTTGAATTATTAGACACGATCACGATCTCAGTTTAGCGATCATGTCGTGGGGCGGGGGGGGAGGAAGCCTAGCTATGACCTTTGTATTTCCGGGGCTTTTCCCGCCCATAGGGCTTCGCCGAACGAAGAATGGTACTGGCTTTTGTACAAACCCTCTTCACTGGCTTGCTGTTGACGTGCCAAGGTGGAAAATTATCTGACAAGCATTTACTAATTTCGATGTTGGACGTTACTATTTAACTGGGAAACAATAGCTTCTAGTAATTTTTGGCCACCTCAAGCCTCAGCCTGAAAATATCATAAAAGCTTATAATTATAACAGCCTGCCTGAGCCTCATTGTTGTTAAGTTTTCCTGTGATTCTGATATTGTATTCTTCCTCTTATGTTTCTCATTATACATTAATTGCAATACTTGTGAATGCAATAAAACTGATTGAGAGAACAAAACGAACCAGAGCACTGTTATATATTATAAAAGGCCATCTAACCAACCCTGGAAAAGGAACCTACCAAGACGTAGCTTTAGCCGTTTCAAATCAAACAAAAACTTTCAAGTTTCTTATAACCTGATGAAACGTTTGGCAGAAAATTTAGTTTGCATAATTCTCGTCACATTTTGCCCCAAAGCATCCAAACATCGGCACTTTATAATTAGCGGTCTTTTTATTGAGTTTGCTCCACTGACGCGAACAACCTAGTTTGACTTGTATAAACAAGATAAAACGCTTGACAAAAGTCCCGGGACAAAAGCACCAAAATTTCGAAGGCGTTGTGGAAAAGGCAGATCAAAGAGCAAATTGTAGGAATAAAAAACCAAACCCGACTACAAAAAAGTAGAGATTCATTAATTGTTACAAGTTGTCCATTTCATTGCAAACAGAGTTATTCAAATGACACGTGAATAGAAGTCAGTGCTTTAACTAGCTGAATTCGTCGTCAACGTTTTCTACCTACAGTGCATGTAGTCTCAACATTTCTTTAATATTCCATTAAAGCAAAAGTGGGATCCAAACAGTTTTAAAAAGGTCTTTTGCAACGGTTACCGGAACGGACCAAGTTTAGCAGACAACCTAATTTGCATAATGTGAGTCACGCAATTCTCCGGATTAGCATCCAAAGATCAGGACTCAGTAATTCGCTTATTTCATCAATTTGAACAGTTCAAAACTTCTATTTGTGTATGCTTTTCTGTATTTATGACTTGAAATGGAGAAATCTTAAAATCTAGAAGCTATTCAGTTCACACGATCCGAATTTGCTCAACAACCTAATTTGCATAATGCGTGTGTCATATTCGCAAAAATCACCAAAAGTTCGAAGTCACTGTGGTAAAGGACGATAATAAGCGCAAGGTATTTTTATATTTCTGTACTCCCTAACATCTCATTAACGCACTTCGATAGGAATTTAGAGCGACTCGGTCTGGACTCGGGAAATAAAGGCCGACGAAGACAGGGTACTTTTGCGAGTTTTCAGAAAGCGCTCAGATGAGTGTTAATATATCAATTATCACGAGCTTCCACTTCAACACAAATTAAATTTAACACACGCTTTACACCCTTGAAGAACCTCTTAACTTAAAAATAATAACACTTTTTTGCTGCGTGTTGTGGTTTTTGAGCAGTGAGGTCGCTAACTTATGCAATTTTCGCGTCTGGCCAGGTGCTAATTTACGGCTTTTGCCGCTCTTACTGTTGTGGGCTGTAAAAAACTATTTTAACGTATTTCCTAAAACGAAACTCGTTTCATTTACTTGTGACCCAAGATGGTTTCCTGGGCAAAGTTTGAGGGAAAACTTTTTTCTGACCCGAAATGCAGTGGACCGCTCTTACAGACATTGCCACTTAAAGGAGCTATGTCTCTCAGAAACACATGTCGAACTTTTTTTTTTGACATCTGCCCATGGTTATCGTGAACTTTTTGTCACAAACAAAGCAGACAAATCGCACTACTACAAAAAGTGGATTACTGCATAATTTTCTCTTGTTGTAGACGGCGTTTAGGTTGAGGCGATCGTTGCTATTCACCGAGTGGTTTCTGTAAGCCAATATGTATAGTCGTATAAACTCGCCAGAGGACTGTCGGTTTTTCATAGGTGCACTGTCATTATGTGAAAGCAGAAAATCCAGGACCTAACATAAATCACACCCAGTGGGTCTATCTCCTTTCATAGCGTGTGGTTAGGTGAATTCTTGAAACATGACTTGACCAATGACAAAATGCCTGCATTTCATCATCGACTACCTGTACTGTACCAGAGACGTTGAATTGTCACCCCATTTTAACTTCCGCTTTATTGAAGAGTTGCCCATAAACATTTTACCTCGGGTTTTTATTATAGATACTATGACGATTTTCTTAAATTTGTCTCATGTATGAGCCAGTGTTTTTTCTTGTTTAACAGTTGAATCGTATGATAATCAATTTTTCCAACGGTAAAGTCCCTCCGTCCGCCCACACATCACATGTTTATTGCTCACCAACTCCTGGTCTTGATCACAACTGAGGCTGACTTCTCGACGGATATGTCCTCAGTTATTCTATAATGATTTTCTTAAATGTGGCTCATGTATGAGTCAGTTTGTTTTTCGTGTCTAACTATTGAATAGCATGATAATCGAGGAGTGTCATCTAAGCGCATAGCCCATTCGTCCACCCACACATCACATGTTTATTGCTCATCATTTCTTGACCAATACATAATGAGTTAGCTTATAGCCGAAGCTAACTCATCGCACAGAATCAAGCGACGGGTCGGACTTTGAACTAGCCCCAGGCTCTCGGGAAGCCTTCGATTGAAAACGGTCACGGGTTTTTAGTCGAAAATTTAAAGAGCGAGGACGAAAACTGTAAATTCATCACAATATATCAAAAGATCGAAGCATCTGATCAAAAAGTGCGGAAGCTAAAATAAAATCGATCACGGTGGATAACTTCCGACAGGAAAAAACAACCAAATACCAGCAACGGATCAAGTAGCTTTTCGACTGCGAATATTGCCCAGACAGAGCCTCAAAATGTATGGAATTTAGCAGCAGAAGGACTTTTCAGCCATTCAACAGAAAATCTAAGGCACTAGACAAAAAGTGCGGAAGCTAAAAATTAAGTTTAATATATGTATTAATAATAGCAGTAAAAAATAAAAACATACTTGTTGTCCGCCAGCTAGCCTTTTTCTGTTGAAATTTTGCTACTATTTGGCATTGGGGCGCGCGATAAATACTGCAAAAACAAAAGCTGCACAGCTGCAGTTTTCACCTCCATCGACTCCATTTTGGCCGCCATTTTGAAATACAAGAGAAATCACCATAGCAACAGTAAGTTTAGTGACCAGGTTTCGCTTTGCTGGTCAAATCTAAAGGCCTGGTTGTCAAGTATTGTCGCGAAAGTGGCAAAAGTTGTTTTGCTGATGTGTGCAAAAATACGCGATCAGCGCACCAAAAGGACAGTTTTACAGTTTTCTGAAAGAAAAAAATACTGATATCGTTTTAAGGAAAATTATTCTTTTGCCTTTTCTTTTTTCTAAATTTAGAACGGGGATCCTTAAAGAAACAGAGGCCATAAAGTAGATGAAACTGTTTCTCAAATATCAATTTGAGTGTTAAATTGCACTCAAATTATGCTTTTACTGACAGAAATGGTGAAAGAAAATTGAATAGGAAAATTTCAGATTTTGAAGAATTCTCTTAAGTTAGGTGTTTATCTCTTGCGAATTTGCTATTTTAGGAAAAATAAAAAGTGTACCACTCCAATCCCCCCCCCCTTCCTAAAAAAAGACACCAAGAGGCAGGCAATGGCTAAGTTGTTGGCAAAGCTTTTTTAAAAGAGTTACCATAAGTGGCAGAACAAGATAATATGAGGTTAAAAATTTCTCACACTTTAATTGCCATTCTCCCCCCCCTCCCCCATCACCTTTCTACTCTAGGCCCACACCCCCATGGAGAGTCTACATATCATATTACAGGCTATAGCTAAACTATCAGGAAAACAGTAAAATGACTCACTAGACAATAATAATTTATATTCCATATAAAGACAATGCTTCAGGTATTCCAACACTTTACAAGACTTAAGTCAAAGTTAACTTCTAAGATTTGAGTGTTTGGGTTTTTTTACATAAAAGCAACTGGAGTCAGTCCAGCACAAGTGTCAAAAAGTAGTAAAAAGCTGGATACCATGTAATCATGCAAATATCAGTCCCATCTGCTGACTTCTTCTAGCTAGCCAATATAATGTAAATATGTTATATCACTTTATGCATATTGTGACTGGCTCTGTCACATAGCTTGTGTAAATGGAAAAGTAATTCAATTAGATGTCATTTTTTTTTTACGAAACGTTACAATTTTCTTTTCATATCAGTCCCATCTGCTGACTTCTTCTAGCTAGCCAATATAATGTAAATATGTTATATCACTTTATGCATATTGTGACTGGCTCTGTCACATAGCTTAAGTGTAAATGGAAAAGTAATTCAATTAAATGTCTTTTTTTTTTTTACAAAACATTACAATTTTCTTTTCTTTTTTCCAAACCTTATAATTTTCATTGTTTTCAAAGTTTTAGTCTTAGGGTTTTTCCATAACATTTTCCCTTTGACAATACCTTTACCTTAAATTATTCTTTCTTTTAACTTACTGGTAAAGGGAGAAAACTTTTGTTGCACCACAAATCAATTGGAAGTAGAAAAATAAACTGACAATAAACATCTCACATTAAAGAGCATGAATAATTTTATTGTAAAGCTTCAGGCAATGCATTATCCTGTTCAAGTACTGGGGTAAAGTTACTTTTATGGGTTTGAAATTCCAGAGAACTCTGTTAACTCGCTTGTGTGTATCCCCATTATGTAAGGTGAACAGCATTTCTACACCATCGCAGAAGACATCTGAGTTCCAACTGACAAGCTAACTTTGAACAAGTTAGTTTTAGAAGTTTGCATTTTAAAACTGGATATTCCTGCCATGTTCAAACCCAAACAAATTAAACCATAACACTATTAACAGTTTTGAGTTTTTATGACTAATCAGGTTTCAGAGTTTGGTACTATTAGTGAGTTTCCTTCAATCTTCTCAGGTGACAAACTAAAAAAAAAAACTCATGGCTTGACTGACTGGTTTCATTAAATGATATGTAGAAGCAACACTTTCTTTTGACTTCTCCTGAAGATGGACAAATGATTCTTTATGTTTGAGGTCCTGTGGAAAAATTGGAAACTGACTACAAGTGCTTCAATTAAATCCGACTCCTTAATTGCATCAGTTGTTTCAGCAGTCCATTTAATGATTCTTGTTTTCTAAATTCACCAGCTAGTCACCTGTGTTACAAATAAACAAAACTTCATTCAGCAGATGAAATATCCATTGTTAGAACTATTAAGTTTAACTCCCATCTAAAACTATACAAATAATTCATCTTTCTAAGCCTTTTAAAAAGTAACCAAAAGTCTTCAACAGATGCAAATTTCTAACAGAAATTTTTAAACCATTTATTTTTGGTTGCAAATTCCTACACTTCATATAAGATCACACATGTCTTAAAACGATTCTACATTTCTTTTTCATAGTCTTCCAAGCACTCCACAGCTGTAGTATTAAAACTGTGAGCTAAATCGCTTGACCTTAACTTACAGAGGATATATTCAAGTACTTTACAATTGAGCTTATTATAAAGCTTATTATGTCAGCCAATGTGAATTATTGAATTATATTTATATATTAAATTTCACAACTCGTATTCTTCCTAAAAGATCGCAATTCTGAACGTCGCTAATTGCTGCTATAAGTTTATCACACGGCAGCACGACTTTAAGCTTAAGTTTTAAATCTGCCAAAAAGCTTAAGAAACATAAAATCGTTTGCACACGTGAATTTAACCGTTCGATAAACAGTACAATACATTCGCTTACCGGCAAAAGTTCTTTGTAAAACATCCTTTTCTTTACAAGGCCTCTTCTTACGAACAGCACCTATCTTCCGAGCTTTATTGCAGCAGTGGTCACCCTTTTACGAGCCACAACAAAGACCGTGGAGCTGTTTGTTTACCTTTATTCGGACGCCATTTTTTAACCGGCCGTCGCCATGGTGGCGACCGCCGGTTTATAAAATGGACACGGTTTTTCGTGCAAGCAAGTTGGCTTAACATACGAAGAAAGTGCTGTAAAGCTTGTGGTACGGGTACTCAAGAGCGGTACTGTCTTACATAAGACGCATGCGCATATTAGTCTTCTGAATGTTACCTTCCTATGTTTTTGTCTTTTAATTTACAGTATTTAAGATATGAACTGCGAAGGCTTGTTTAAGTTTGGGGTTTTTTTGTACAGTACAGCCCAAAAATAATGCACGCGCAAGAACTTTTTTTTGCGTCCGCAAGCCGAGAACTTCTTGCGGCTACTTGCAGGATGCCTGCGCTTGAATACTGCAAGCCGCAAGAACGTCTTTGCGTTTAGAAGTTAAAACCGCAAGAACTTCTTTGTGGTAAGATATCTGGACCGCAAGTAAGCGCAAGAACGTCTTTGCGCTAACATCTTAAAAACCCGGAACCCGGAGAAGGTAAAAAAGAGCCCACTTTGTAGCGCAAGGCACGTTCGAAATTGGCTGCCTTTGTAACTTGCAATCAGTTGTTTATTTGGTCCCTTGTAAGTTTTTTTCTTCGGTTTAGAATTTTTTATCCGATAAAGAGTTCACTAGGTTCTGAATTTGACACTGGTCGCATTCTATGTTATTTTTTAACGGCTAGGGAGAAACGAGACTCAAACGAAGCACGCGTATGTTATTGTTTATGTGTCCCGGAGTCCCAGACATGCGGTACGCTTAGCGGCGCGAAAGATTCGCTCGATTTATTTCACTTAAATGAGGAACAATGGCAAAGCACAGTCCATCAGTCACATTATTAAAGAACCGACATTCACCTGTTCAGTGTTGCTGTACTTCCAAATACTTTTAATTAGTTGCGCTCACACGTGTGAGAAATGAACATGGTCACTCAGATGAGAAGAAATAATACCCGAAGTCTTAATTGGAAAAACACATTATGTTTGTAAAAATAGTTCCACTCATTACGCTGAAGTCGATATCACATTTTAAATCTTCGAAGTAAACCAAAAAAGTCTGAAGGAAACTAAAACTCCGCGATCTGAAAGAAATTCGGCACGTCAATTCTAACCTGAGTAAACACAAATCTGCCGTATGCAAATTTGGTATGATTTGCTTGAATGACATTTTGTAACGCAATACATGAGCAGTTCTCTAAGCCGTCAAGACAGCAAGCCCCGGGCAGCAAGCTGTGTCGAAAGGCGAATGTGTAGTTGAAATCATGTCTATGCTATTTCTTCGAGTATCCCTTTTTTGCTGGGAAATTAAACTGGTAAAGATGCAGGGATTCTTGATGACTTCACCCACGAGATGGCATGACCTCCTGCATGTGTAAGTCTTGTCTTGTCTTGCCTGTCAAAGAAGAGTTCGCGCAGTTTGCCACAATTATAGCTTTTGGACCTTTTTGTTTCTATTTCATGGATGGAATAAAAAACTGAATTGAGTCAGTTCTGAGTTGAACCCGTATCACTGTATCTGAGACACGCTTAAAAAAATTGTTCATGTTTTGTCATGTGCCGGAGATCATGTTTACCGGGTGTTTATCTTGCAGTCGGAAAGCTGGCGGATATTCCATTTCGTGATGTGAATTTTCTTCGATACTTCGGTTGTTCGAACATTTGCTTCCTTGATTTTTTGATTAGCCTTGTGAACTTTCGCTTGACTTGGCGAATTGTCGCGCCAACACGCCAACACGCCAACACGGCGAAAAATCGCTCGAAAGCTTGGTGATATTTCAAAGAGAATAGAGCGCGATATTCGCTCTCATTACTTTTGCAATACCTCACACTAACACGAGCACTACAAGTTTCTTCGGCTGGACCCTCAGTACTTCTTGCGCCTTCTTGCGGCTTGCGGTAACATTAGTAACTTCTTGCGGCTAGATTTTCAACTTCTTGCGTTTCGAATGTTCTTGCGGGTAAACTGCAAAAACCTAGCACTTTCACGTCTTGCGCGGGCTTGCGTGTTCTTGCGGCGCAAGAACTTCTTGCGCCACTTCTTGCGCGTGCATTATTTTTGATAGGATTGAATGCGAAAATAGGATTGAATGCGAAATTGGCTGTGTTTGATCTTGTTAGTGGTTATGTTGAAAATTTTTTTAGCGCAGGAGTGTTTTTTTATTGGGATTGACATTTTGAGGGGTGTAAAAATGTGGGAGTCAGAAGGATTTGTGAATGTCAGGAGCATATCACGCTTCTGTGAAAGTGATTTGCTTTGAAAGTTGCGTTTTGCGTGAGAGGCAGTTTCCCTTGGCGTTTTATTGGGGGGGGGGGGGTGGTTTGCGAAGTGGATTGTAAGGTTTCTGATTGGCTAACTTGTATTTCGCAGCAGACAAAAAGGACAGTTGCGTTTTGCCGGCGTGGGCTAGGAAGAGAAGGAATTGGTACTAGTATGATGATGCAATATTAGTTGATTGCATCATCAGTACATGATAGTTCTTGTGAACGAAGCGAAATGAGTGTTTATTTGAGGCGAGAAGTTGATACGAAGGAATCGTCATTAATAAGGAGATTAATTAATAAGGCAGGTTTTACGAGTCTTTTTGCATTGAAAGAACGAAAATATCTGAATATTATCGACGGATTTGTGTGGTTTGCGTGTGGTGTTCGCTAAAGGCTACGAGCAGTCTCACTTTCCGTTCAGAGATAGATAGTGAAGGAAAAGAAAAACAGGTGAGTGAGCGCGAAATCGATTGCGGCTCGACAGGCGCGTTAGCTTTCAAAGACGTGGGCGACTTTCGTCCCCGCTCGCTTGTTTACTTTTGCAAGGGGATTACCGGGTTAGCAAACTGGATTTAAACATCACGTCATGAGATATGCCTTGACGTGCCCCATACTCTGACGATCTGCTCGAGCTCGTGTTTATCAAACGTTATATTTTGATTCTACTTCTATGTTCACTGTTTGTATTTAAGGTCTAGGCACAACAGTAAATACTTCGTCGTCCCTGTGTGAGCATTCTCAGTTGTGGACGAATTCATATCGACATTCAACGTTTGAGTGATTTTGCGTTTTTCAGCACAAATAAAGCGATAAGAAAGATAAGCTGAGTCATCAGAGTTTAAACATTACGTCATCCAGTACCGCTATAGTCAAAATATTGTGTCACACAATCACACATTTCGTCACGCCGGTTCGTAAAAAAGGAGGATCGCGCTAACATTTGTGAAACCTAGGGGTGGGGAGGGTCAGAATGGCCGGTTAAGATGCCCAACGGGCTTTCTTGTCTTTTCATGTGATCTATTTGTCTCAAGGTCATGGAAGGTCGCAGCCAGCTAGCCAATTGTGTGCGCGGAAAAACAATGGCATTGTTTAAGCCATGGCGCTACCTAGTTTCCAAGCCCCCCAATTTGGATGTCGCAAAAGAAGCCAGAATTCTGTGCGATGATTTGTCGACAATTGTTCTTCGCAGGACTGATCCTCGTTTTTGTTAGGAGTTTACCATATCAACATGGCCGTGCAAAGTACGCTTTCAACCAGGGCCGAAGAGCTGAATGTTTTGGTACATGATTGGATTCCCAAAAGGAAAAGAACCGTTCAGACTTTGCGAGAAGTAGCAGACACACTAATGGCCCACCACAAAAATGTATGCATCGCAAGGTTAACAGGAAGTTCCGCTTCACTTGTGGGTTTTGTGCTGGTGGCCGTTGGCTTTGGCCTTTCTTTTGTTTCACTTGGATCATCTCTTATACTTTCTGTCGTTGGTGGGGGGATTTGCGCTGCAGGTGGATTGACAACTACCGGTTCTTCGATCACAGAAGTCTGCATTCAAAAGGATAGCTACAAAACTGCTCAGAAAATATTCGACGAAGACCGCGAAGCCATGGAAACTGTTGAAAAGCTTCGGGGAGAATTAGAAGAAGAAGCAAAAGAAGGCGGCGAAGCCTCGTTTCGAGGCCTCAGTGCAGCCGGTAGAGTAGCTCACGTTGGTGGCTTCGCATTCAGTGCTGATCTTTTGCCGTTTGACATTTTCACGTTGGTGACTTTGGCGAGGGAAATCGACGCGGCTCGGAAAGGAAAGAAAGACTAAGAGCCGGAAGCGGTTAAGAATCTGCGAATGCTTGCAGATGAATTGGAAAAGGAGCTGAGAGACAAGGAAGAGTTGGCACGGCAGCTTGATAATTGCATCTCAGAGGAAAATAGGGTGCCAAAAAAACGAATCAATGTTAATGATCTGATGTCAATATTAAACCAAATGGAAATGCATAGCCCTGATATAGAACAGATCGTAGATCGTACCAAGTAACTGAAACATGCCATCTAACTGTATTCATGTCTAATAAAATGCGCTTACGTTTTCGGACAGCTTTAGGCTTGTTGTGGGTAGAATATCGGATCACCGAAAACGACTGTGGCCTCATTTTCTGGGAAACAGTATAAAAAGTGTTTTGCCTACAATGATGTAATTGTTAATTTAAGCTGTTGAATACAGTATTACTTTCCACGTAATTTGTCAACGGTACTTAGTCATCGAAAGGATATCACTTTACTTAGTTAACTACTGTATAATTGTGGTGCAAATTACGTTCTTGTATTGTTTTTACTTTAGTTTATATATCAGAAGGCAAAATATGAGATATATTTAGCATTCTAGTTTGGCGGATGATATAGCATGGTGACATCTGATAGTTTTGACAGCAGCCATGACCTAGCGCTGGTTTTCCGAGAAACTCTGGCTTTGTT
The DNA here is from genome assembly GCA_964030785.1 of Siderastrea siderea. Lineage (NCBI taxonomy): Eukaryota > Metazoa > Cnidaria > Anthozoa > Scleractinia > Rhizangiidae > Siderastrea > Siderastrea siderea. Next base: position 37,968,198 of record OZ034973.1, on the reverse strand, counting down.
GTTTACTCATTATATTTAATTTAAAATACACAGTAGATATTATTTAACCTCAAAACCAATTCAGCAAAGATAATTGACCATAAATCTATGATAAAATAAACCATAGGTAAGTGGTCTGCATTGATAAAATAAACCATAGGTAAGTGGTCTGCATTGGGATCGTCATTTGGAAAGTTCTCTATGGGTTTAGTTTGTTGAAAGCAGGATTATTGTGGCAAGAGCTGGGTTTCAGCATCACTGTAATTATTTTAATATCTTAGTCACAGTTCGCATTTTAGTTATTAAGTACCACAGTCACGTTTTCACTTATTTTAAACGTATTTCTATTTAAAATTAATTATTTGTCTGCCCCATATTAAACGGCATTCTGCAATATAACAAAGTTAAGTAAGAAAGCTTCAACACGGCCACTCGACATTTACACGTTGGACTGGCGCGATGGAGATCGACGCATCTCGAAAAGGTAAGAAAGACCAAGAGCCGGAAGCAGTGAAGAAGCTCCGAGGGCTTGCAGATGAATTGGAAAAGGATATGCCAGATGAGAATGAACTTGTTCGACGACTAGATGACATCATCTTAATGGAAACCCGTTCTTTTACTTAAACGGACGTGGCACTATGCATTTATAAAAATAATGAGAACGCATAACACCACTATAGCACACTTCTTAAAATCACAGCTGAACTGTAAAGGCTAGTTATTTTGATTTCGTAGAAAATGTGCTTTCAGTAAGTAAGTTTTAAATTTAAACCGGAACGATCATTATTTTTAGAGTCGTGTGTTGACTACTGCACTACGTGCTAGACTAAGCCAATATTATAGCATGACTTATGATATTTGATAGTCTTAAAAACAACCTTTATGACCGAGCTGGTTTTCCGGGAAACGCCGGGTTATAGTTGGTTGTTTGCATTTTGTTGTATGGGTCGTCGCTTTTATGTACCACCTGATTGATATAGCCATGAATATTTTAGCTCAGTACCAAGCCAACAATTATAGTTATACGAATAAATAAACTACAGGTTAATTGCACGACTGCATTTTTACACGTCATTTAAAAAGTTCTCTACTCAAGTGTTTTTAGGGAAACTATGTCACGGGGAGTTTGCTGGCATTTTTCAAAACTAAGCGGGGAAAATATGGCTACGTTCGTTCGCTCTCACACAGCAAATGCCACTAGAAAACCAAGAGGAAGAAATCGTTCAAATTTATTTTCGCAAGCCGGAGAGCAAACCGTGATAAGACGAACGTTTTCAAGTTGTAATCCATTTCCACTGATCCTGGCAGTCTTATGTAATGGTAGTTTCTCTGCACTCATGTCTTAGAAAAAAACCCGGGTCATTTTTTTTAGTTTTTCATTAGCGTAAATGTGATTTTTGGCTTGTCAAAATGTCATTAAAATGACTGAAGAAGTCCCTTTAAGGATGAGCATATTAATTTTTTTTCCGCATTACTGTGGGACGAGTAAGGACTTTTAAAACGGCTTGCAGGGTGAGATCAGCTTAGGGGTTCAATAAATGTTATAACATTATTTTGCTAGTTAGCAGAAATTAAACGTTTTTTGAAAGCAGGTGGAGCCAGTTTAGTTCGATTTTACTTCAAAACGTGTTTTTGTGTTCGAGCGACGAAATGAGAAAATAAAAATATTTCTGCTGTGAATTTATCCCCGCTCAGCAGAACAGTTGACCTCGGATTCCGTGTGTCAACTTTGGGCGAAAAAACGGAACAGTCGACAAGCTGAGTAATGTTAAACGAAGTAAAAACATCAGTTTAACTGATTCCTCCCAACATCGTTCCATACGTTCAACTTGCTGAATGACTTATTAAGAAGCTGAGCAATCACAACGACAACGTTGTAAGGACTTCCTCACGGTTTTGGGTCAAAACCATGCTGAAATTAAAACAAACTTGCCTTGTACGAAATGCCCCTAAAACATCATCGAGTCATGGGGAAGATATGGGGTGATTTTTTTCAACAGCTCTTGAAGGAGCTATGTCTCTCAGAAACACTTGTCGAACCTTTTTTTGACATCTACCCATGGTTATCGTGAACTTTTTGTCACAAACAAAGCAGAAAAATCGCAATACTGCAAAAAGTGGATTACTGCATAAATTTCTGTTGTTGTAGACGGCGTTTGGGTATTTATCTGGAGCAAAAGAAAGTGTCGCTAAAAGTGTGGTTTAACTTTAAGGGGATTTTATTATCAATTTTTATTTCTTATGTTTTTTTAATATTGAGAGGATTGTGCTTCACAAATGAAATGTTTTCCAATAAGGGGCCGTTTAGGTAGGTGAATGTTCTTTAATGCGTATTTTGCGCGCCATTTCAAGTGTAAATCGTCTGAAAATCGTATTCAAATCGTTGTCAAATTCGAAAATGGCCGCACAATCGCAGCACAATTCACCGGTATTTTACACAGGCGATTTGAAATCGCAGTTGAGTCGAGGTTTATATCCATCGCTACAATCGCTGCGTACAAAGGTTGAGGCGATCGTTGCTATTGCGGGTTTCGATACGCTAATATGTAGAGTCGTGTAAACTCAGTGTAAACTCGCCAGAGAACTTTCGGTTTTTCATATAGGTGCACTGTCATCATGTGAAAGCAGAAAATCCAGGGCCTTTGATAGCGTGTGGTCAGGTGAATATTTAATTCTTGAAACAGGACGTGACAAATGAAAACACTGCTGTATTACATCCTCGACTACATGTGTCGGAACTTTTATCACGCAATGATAACTTCCGCTTTATTGAAGGGCAGCGAATGATAATTTTACCTCGCAAGTGTATGTCCTCGACCATAGATGTTATGATGGTTTTCTTAAATGTTTCTCATGTATGAGCCAGATTTTTTTCTTTTTTCGTGTTAACTGTTACGTCGTACTGCGGATAATCGAGGAGTGGATTCCAAGGGTAAAGCCCCTTCGTCCACCCACACATCACATGTTTATTGCTCACCATCTCCTGGCCAATACATAATAAGTTAGATCTTAACTGAGGCTGATTTTTCGGCGTATATGTCCTCGATTATATATACTATAATGATTTTCTTAAGTACGGCTCATGTATGAGTTAGTTTTTTTCGCGTTCAACTATTGAATGGTATGATAATAATACAGGAGTGTTCTCCAAGGGTAACGCCCCCTCATCTACTCACACATCACATGTTTAGTGCTCACCATCTCCTGGCCAATACATAAGAAGTTAGATCATACCTGAGGCTGATTTCTAAACGCTTGTTCCTCGAGGGACTGATCTACGTTGTCGTTAAGAGTTTGTCATATAAACATGGCAGTGCAAAGTAGGCTTTCAACCAGGGCCGAAGAGCTGAATTTTTTGGTACATGATTGGATTCCCAAAAGGAAAAAAACCGTTCAGACTTTGCGAGACGCAGCAGACACACTCAAGGCCCACCACAAAAATATATGCATCGCAAAGTTAACGGGAAGTTCCACTGCAATTGCGGGTTTTGTGCTGGTGGCCGTTGGCTTTGGCCTTTCTTTTGTTACATTTGGATCATCTCTTATACTTTCTGCAGTTGGTGGAGGGATCTGCGCCGCAGGTGGATTGACAACTGCCGGTTCTTCGATCACAGAAATGCGCTTCCAAAAGGATAGTTACAAAACTGCTCAGAAAATACTCGACGAAGACCGCGAAGCCATGCAAGCTATTGAAAATCTTCGGGGAGAATTAGAAGAGGAAGCACGACAAAGCATGGTAGCAAGTGCCGTTAACGCGGGAGCAGTTTCCACGGCTGTTATCGCAAAGAACTGTGCGGCAAGCGGCATAAGAGCGGGAATCAGGATTGGTGCCACAGTTGCCAGCGAAGGTGCTGAAGCCTTGTTTCGTGGCCTCAGTGTAGCCGGAAGAGTCGCTCACATTGGTGGCCTCGCATTCAGGGCTATTCTTCTGCCACTCGACATCTATACGGTGGTAAAAGCGTCGATGGAAATCGACGCGGCTCGGAAAGGAGAGGAGGACAAAGAGCCGGAAGCGGTGAAGAATCTGCGAATGCTTGCAGATGAATTGGAAAAGGAGCTGAGAGACAAGGAAGAGTTGGCACGGCAGCTTGATAATTGCATCTCAGAGGAAAATAGGGCGCCTAATAAACAAATCAATGTTAATGATCTGATGTCAATATTAAACCAAATGAAAACGCATAGCCCTGATATCGAACAGATCGTAGATCGTACTAAGTAACTGAAACATCAGTGCCATCTAACTGTATTCACGTGGGTAGAATATCGGATCACCGAAAATGACTGTGGCCCCAGTTTCTGGGAAACAGTGTAAAAAGGGATTTTGCGTACAATGATGTAATTGTTAATTTAAGCTGTTGAATTCAGTGTTCTTACTTTCCACGTAATTTGTAAACGGTACTTAGTGATTTTTATCGAAAGGGTATTACTTTATTTAGTTAACTACTATATTACTGTGGTGCAAATTACATTCTTGCATTGGTTTTTACTTCAGTTCATATATCAGAAGAATAAATATGAGCTATATTTAGCATTCTAGTTTCGCGGATGTTACAGCATGGTGACACCTGATAAGTTTGACAGCAGCCATGACCTAGCGCTGGTTTTCCGAGAAACTCTGGCTTTGTTGTTACACATTATATTTAATTTAAAATAAATCATAGATATTATTTAACCTCAATACCAATTCAGCAAAGATAATTGACCATAAATCTATGATAAAATACGCTATAGATAGGTATTCGTAAGTGGTCCGCGTTTTGGATAGTCAGTTGGAAAATTCTCAATCGGTTTCTGGGCAGGGGTGATAAGAGTATAAAGTTTGTTGAAAGCAGGATCATTGTGGCAAGAGCTGGGTTTCGGCACCACTCAGATCACTGCAATTATTTTTATAACTCCGCATGTCACAGTTAGCATTTTAGTTATTAAGTAGTATAGTCACGTTTCAGTTATTTTAAAGTATTTATGTTACAATTTCTTTCTTATTTGTTTGCCCTATATCAAACGGCATTCTACAATATAACAAAGTTAGTAAGAAAGCTTCAACATGGCTACGGGACAATGGTTAAACATGTTTTGAAATAACGCTTTGGAAATCCAAAAGTTTTGATTATATTTTTTTACATCGATGCAAACCTACAGTTAATGGTTCAAAGACACTATACTAGTGCTGTAAAACTACTAAAAATTGTCTTGTTTTACCCTCTTTAAATAAAGGCTTTACTTACTCACTTACTTACGATGACCAGGATGGAAATGGATTATGACTTGCCAAAACGCGGGGCCAACCTTTGCAAGTTCTCACTGAGCGGTTGTGCCTTGCAAAAACCATTGAAAACTCTTTATCAGTTAGTTTTCCTTGCTAAAAAGCACTGGGCATTTGTAGTTGTGTGTGAGAGTGAAGGTATTTACTCACAATTTAAGGACAGTCCTGACAAAATTCTTGCGAAATAGTCCCTTAAACAAAAAAAAAACGTTTGTGATAAAACTATATGAAATCACTTCAGTTTGATTGCTCTCTATTGACGCCGCTGAGCACATTTTAAAATTGCATCTACCAATCATTCGGTAAACTCTGTTAAAACCGTCACGAAAATCGCCAGAATTTTGTACAGGCGATCAATCGCGATAAAAAATCGCTTCGTAAACCGAACTATAGACGGCACCTAACAGGCGAGGAGTAAGCATCCGTAAGAATATAATGTATGTCGATTGGAATGATCTCAGTTTCTTAAATACAATATTGAGCATACCGGTTGGAATGACCTTAATTAGTTCATTTTATAAACAGAATGACATAAGTAGAATGTAAACTGTAAATTCAGAAGTTCTGTTTTAGCCCCTAAAATGGGGCCATTTTTGGGGCTAACTTGGCTCTCTATTTTAAGGCCATAATAGCCCTATTTACAGGGGCTGGGCCGGCACCAAAGGGCAAAATTGGGTCCCAAAGTGGGCTATTTCGGCTTTCAAGGGGGTTAGTTCTGTCCCAGCTGTGGGTGAAATAGCCCCACAGTGGGCTGATGAGCTCCATAGGGCCTCAAGGCTAATTTGGCATTTTGGGGCTGAAACAGGTCTTCTGAATGCAGTGGACTTCCATGTTTTCTAGGAAGCAAAAACACTTGAAACACTGTGCTATATTTGCCCCTATTTCGTCACTGACAGAATTATTTACCCACAACAGACCATTCACCATATCCTGGCCGATAACAACCTTTCGATTCCACGAAAGGTTTCTGTTAACAGCAGTGAAGATAATGCACAAGAGAAGTAGATTGTTGTTGTTGTCTGTTGAGTAACTAATAACATATCTTCATATTACCTCATCAACCCGTAAGGTTATGTTAGGAATGAAACCACGCTGATCTTGTCAACCAGACTCTTACCCAACAGCCAATTATTTATTCTTTTTTTCTTTTCGCATTGGAATATGGGAAGGCGATCAATGGGCGCAAAGCCTTTTGGGACGGAGGGAGAAAAAGTGTATTTCTTCCGTCCTTCCCTTGGTGCACCTCGAACTCATCAAATCCTACCCATAAACCACAGCGCGGAGAAGGGAAACGACTGGGTACGAGTCTGCTTGTCAACCGCCAGCCATCGGAGCCGGGTGATTCGCGAAAGTTGACCAGGTACCGTTGAAGTGGTCGCGTTAAAGGTTGGACCACCAAATACTACTACAGGTATGAGTGATCACGGAGAAATGCGAAGAGACTACTTACATTCTGCTGTGTTTTGGCCGAGGATCGCATTAAAAAAGGAAAGCATCTTTGACACATTGCAAGAGTTAGCCAGCGAACTAACGAATGACCACAAAAACGTGTGCATCGTACAAGTAGCAGAAATTTCTAACCCATCGAGTTGCTGGGTTCGCACTTGTGGCCTTTGGCTTTGGTCTGTTGTTAGCTTTGTTAGGAACATCTATTACACTATCTGGAGTTGGTCGGGGGGGGGGGGGCAATTGTGCCTCAGGTGGGCTTACAAATATCGGTTCTAACGTCAGAGAAGTCTGCAACCAAAAGGAAACTTTCAAGAAAGCTCAGAAAATCATCGATGAAGACCGAGAAGCAAGAGACGCTATTTAAATTTTTCGCTTAGCGAACAATTCCTAGCAGAGGCACAGCTGACCGATCTCGGATTTCGGATATGGGCAACACTGCTGCCATGTGCCCATGATGAAGAGCTGTGTGTATACAGCCTTTAAACGTGGAAGGGTGACATTCATTGCTGTCCTTTTACCGCTCGACATCTACACTCTGGTAGTTAGCTTGTAGGAGCTCGATGCGTCTCAGGAAGGCAAGAAAGACAAAGAGCTGAGGGCAGTAAAGGAGCTATCAGAGGTCCTTTACTGTAGAATTACCTTTTCTTTACTGAAATTATAAATATATGAATTTCATATATTCATAATTTCATCTTCATCTTTCCCAGGTATATTACGAACCAATTTAATGACCAGCTCCCAGTTGGCTTGTTAGCTCAATTGGTTAGAGCGCTGCCCCGGATCGCAGAGGTCAGGGTTCGAATCCCGGCAAGCCTGATTTTTTCAGGCTTTCTTTTCGCAACTGCATAAGTTGCGTTAATAACTGCGAGAATCTTCTTTACATTTATTTCTTTTCTTTACTGTCGATTAATCAAAATAAGAACGCCTGACACCACTTTAGAACAGATCGTACTAAGCAACTGAACTTTGACCGACCATGGGGGTATTTGAAAACGAGATTTAACTTTAGTTGAGACTTATTATAGATCTCACAGCACGATGATATGGAATATATGTATAGTATGATACGGTGGCAAAACAATACATTAACTGACAATTTCCCAATTTTTATTGACGGTTAAGTTAGTTATAATGAACTCATTAACCAATGCAGGCGCGCAATTGTCTCCTACTGTGTAGCACGATATGTCTACGGGAGATTAATGTTCTGTGGATTGGCGATTTTCGTATTTTGCAGGAAAAAAATTTCTGCGATTCAGGTTGACTGACTTTGTCCGCTGGGGACTAATTTTTTGTGATCTCTGACTGGAACACGGAAGATTGAAACAGAGAAAATACACTCTTGTCATTTGTATCGCAAAGACGCTCAAGAGTATCTTTTCACTGACTTTAACGATCTTCGAAGGCAAAAAGGTACTCTTCCAAAGTGACTAACGCAACAACAGCTACTTCTCTGGCTGTTTCCGTTTCTATTAGAAAGCAATATTAGAAGTTCTAATTTAGTCCAGTATCGTTCTAATAACGCAAATTTACATTATAAAAATAAGGGTTAGATTATTGTTTATTCATAATTAGTTCAAGGGAGAAAAGTTAAGTTCTGTGGAGACTTGTTTTCCGAAAGCTTTGTTCTGGGGGATCTTTTCTTCCTTACTAATCGAGGGCAAACCGCAAAAATTCGCAGAAATTAGATCTCGTAATTTTTTTTGCAACTGGTATTTCCTTGAGGAAGGAAATAAAAGACGTCTAAGCAGGTAAAATTTTTTGGCAAGTTTTACAAACCCTTATCGAAAATCTCAATCTCTTTGACCCTCTCACCATCTGAAAAAGTACTGCGATAGCTCTAAACCGACAACCGTCTGAAAACGAAAACTATTATGGGAACCAAACCGCG